>VIEB01001897.1:0-35224 GCA_006547085.1 Malus baccata | reverse complement strand
ATATATATATATATATAGTACCTAATAAAAACTGATAACACGATATACAATAAACGATCACGGATCCCCGGGATCACTTGTCCATTAACAAGTGACCATTTTGGATAAAGAGTCAAATTTATAGAAAAAAATTCAAAAAAAAAACAAATTTCAAACCACCTATATGACTATTCTCTCCCTTCTTTTGAAAAAAAAATATTCGAATAATTTAGCGCCGGACTACTCTAGATTCCTGTGCGATCGACACGTGGCAGAGTCTTATTGGCCTTTGGTTTGATCTTTTTTTTTTCCAAAAAGAAAAGACGCGTATGAGGTCCTCTTTTGTGTTTATAAAGCTCAGCATCGGGCTTGCCGATGCCCTAACTTCTCAAAACTCGTCAGCGTCTCATTCGTCTGCATTCAGAAGCTCTCAAACTTTCTGGATTTTCATAAATTGAAGTCACAAAAATCAAATTTTCAATTGTTTCTTTTCTTTGTTGTAGATATTTTAAGTCTGTTGATTTCGGGTTGTTAAAAGTTTTCGGGTAATCGGGTGTTTGGGAAATGGAGGTTTCGGTGTTTCGCGGCTCTCAGGCGGCGGTCAGAAAGGCGGAGTTGGTGCGAACGGAGTTTGGGTTTTCTAGGTTGAATGGAAATTTGAAGACCAACGTCTGTTTTGGTCAGAGCAAGAGCTGGAAAAGCGCCCGGCTGCAGTTTACTGTGAGGGCCGTACAATCCGATTCACCAGTCCGGTCCGATAAGGTTTCGGGTCCTGCCAAAAGATCCAAACCGGTAAGTGGTTTTTTCTTCAATTTTTTTGTATTAGATAACTTAGATTTTTGTTTGGTTTCTGAGAAATTGGAGAAAAATGGGAAAATAGTGATTGAATTTCAAATTTTTATTATATAAATTAGAATTGACCTCAAGTTTATGAAATTATAAAAGGGTTTTCAAGAAACATGATAAGTTTTGAATTTGCCTACAATACTTCCATGATAATTTAATGTTTTGTAGTTTCTTAGTTGGTTTGAAGAATACAATTTCCGTTAGACTTTTTAGAATCTGAATTTGCATAACTCCTAACTTTAGTTCTTAAGATTTGAAACCTAGACGTCTTTGAGATTGTTGAGTATCAATCATTTTTATCATTTTATCCTTATTTAATAGTGATTTTTCACGGAATCACCAAAATGATTGAGGTGCACAAATTCAGAAGCTACTTCTATTGATTTCAAATCTCAATAACCAAAATAAGGATTTATGCAAATTCATTTTAACTAAACAACCTTTTCAGTTAAAACATGTTTGGAAGCAAGTAAAACAAAATACTTTTTAACCAAAATGGTCATGAGATTGTCGTAATTCTTTACTTTGGTTCCTGATATTATCTACTATCAATTATTTTGGTCATTTTGTGAAAAAAAATCCGTTAAATTAAAGAAAATCTAGTTCAAGGGATGGTTAATTTGACAAAAATACTCTTAATTAATGGAGACTTATCACGGAATGGTCAAAATGATTGATGGTGAACATCTTAGGAACCACTTCTATCGATTTTAAATCTCAATGACTAAAATGACAAGTTATGCCAATCTTACTGACCACTTTGGATAAAAAGGCCAAAACATTAATTTAACTTATTATGATTTAACTTATTATGTAGTCCTAGAAGTTTAATGTTCTATTTGTTGATTTTCCGGCCTGATTTATGTAACTTAATTGACTCATTTTTTGTGATATGTTATACTTTGCAGAATGATGGAGTAAGATTATTTGTTGGGTTACCTCTAGATACAGTTTCAGACTGCAACGCGGTGAATCATGCTAGAGCGATTGCTGCCGGATTAAAGGCTCTGAAGTTGTTGGGGGTGGACGGTGTGGAGCTCCCGGTCTGGTGGGGAGTGGTTGAGAAAGAAGCCATGGGGAAGTACGAGTGGTCAGGCTACCTAGCCGTTGCAGAGATGGTTCAGAAAGCCGGCCTTGAGCTCCATGTCTCGCTCTGCTTCCATGCGTCTAAACAACCGAAGATCCCACTCCCTGCGTGGGTATCTCGCCTTGGCGAGTCCCAACCTGGTCTTTTCTTTAAGGACCGGTCAGGGCAGCACTACAAAGAGTGTTTATCGCTTGCTGTCGATGAACTTCCTGTTCTGAATGGAAAGACTCCAATCCAAGTTTACGAAGACTTCTGCGAAAGCTTTAAATCTTCGTTGGCGCCTTTCCTTGGTTCCACAATCACGGTAAGGAGTCATGATACTTGAAAACTCCGCATTTCATTAGTCATCATACGTTTTGTTCGCATACTAAATTGTCAATTTCCTGTATTGCTAAATTTCAGGGCATCTCAATGAGCTTAGGACCAGATGGTGAGCTTCGATATCCTTCTCAGCACCGACTGGTCAAAAATAAAACTCCCGGAGTTGGAGAATTCCAGTGTTATGATGAAAACATGCTAAGGATTCTTAAGCAACATGCTGAAGCAGCCGGAAACCCTCTGTGGGGTCTTGGTGGTCCTCATGATGTTCCTAGCTACGACCAGTCACCAAATGCAAACAACTTCTTCAAGGATAATGGCGGTTCATGGGAGTCTCCATATGGTGACTTCTTCCTCTCCTGGTACTCGAACCAGCTCATTTCTCATGGAGATCGCCTCCTCTCTCTTGCCTCGTCAACTTTCGGTGACACTGAAGTGGAAGTTTGTGGTAAAGTTCCACTAATGCACTCTTGGTATAAAACAAGGGCTCACCCTTCTGAGCTGACTTCTGGGTTCTACAACACATCCTCTAGAGATGGTTACCAAGCAGTTGCTGAGATGTTTGCGAGGAACTCGTGCACAATTATATTGCCTGGAATGGACCTATCAGATGAACATCAGCCACGGGACTCCCTTTCAGGTCCCGAGTTATTACTTTCACAAATTAAAACAGCTTGCAGAAAGCATGGGATTGAGATTGCTGGCCAAAACTCATCAGTTATGGGAGCTCGCGGAGGCTTTCAACAGATAAAGAAGAATTTGTTGGGAGAGAATGTGATCAACCTATTCACGTATCAGAGAATGGGAGCGGACTTCTTCTCACCCGAACATTTTCCTTCATTTTCTGAGTTTGTTCGGAGCCTTAATCAACCACAACTGGAGTCGGATGATCTACCTACTGAAGAAGAAGCTGCTGAGTCCATACCTACAAATTCGGAATCAGTCATCCGCTTGCAAACCGCTTAATTTCAATTAGAATTTATGGTTGTATTTTTCAATTAGAATTTATGGTTGTATTTGTATATATTAAACTTGTCTGCTATACGTATATCTGGAGAAACGACGCAAAATCGTATAATCCAAATCAGAAGAACAGCAGTATATCACTGCGTTACATTGTACCAAAAACTATGGTCCTATGAGCAATTTTTAGGCTTTTATTCTCCCTGGTGAATGTTAATACTTTAGGCTCCCAAATTTGTTTAAGTTGTATCCTGTTAACCCATTTTTTCCTTTTTCTTTTTGAAGTGCGGGAGATAACGGTAAGCATGGGGTAGGGGTGTACGAATATATGCTATCGGATCCCTATAAAATGCATCGGATCGCACCATATTTTAGTGCCACTCGACACCATGCTATCCCACTCAATAAGAAAGCTCCGCAGTGGCGATGCTGGCGTCAGTTGACATGGTTAACAAATATAGAATACGCTTTAATTAGGTAGGGGGAGGGACGAGGATTAGACGTCACCCATGTCCTGCGGTCTGTACCTGGTGCCGTCTTAGGATGGGGGCTGGCCGATAAAAGCTCGCCCGCATCCCAAAACGCGCTACCCTCCTAGGCATGCAACAGTAAGTAATCTCGGTTGTATGCTGTACACAGAATGCACACCAAAGAGCCAAGGTTTGGTATCGACCTCTGCACCAAATGGCATGCAAACAAACTTTGCAAATTCCAGAGTTTGTCCAACTCAGAGAGCCCTGTTCTGATAACTCGCAAAATAAGGGCAGCATACAACTCAAAAGACCTGTTCAATCAGTACCATAGTCGAAATACGCGTAGATTCTTTGATAAGAAACAGAAGACGATGTAGTTGTAGGAATTTTTTTATCGGTGGGTCGAAGGGGCCCCACCCTAACGACACTGATATTGTTCCCAACTTGGTAATTACCATCTACCCAATCCGTCTGATGTGTAGTTTTTATCACAGAAGGTCTCGGTATTAGTTAGAGTGGAGTAATCCTATTTAAATTCATTATTTTTCTTTGAACCCACCGATGTGGGATAGCTAACACGCCTCCGCACATGAAACCCCATTTAGTGGTTCACACGTGGAGATCCACACATCAACAATTGAAACTCAAAGGTCGATTCCAATGGAGTACAAACTTGTTTCCAATCCTTTCAAGAGGTGCTTCTTAAGTACTCAAATGCCAACTCCATGTTAAGAGTCCATGCTTGTTTACAAGTCCACACTTCCATGCGACAAGCACTTCGGCTTGCACGGGCCGTAACCAAGGCTCTGATACCATGTTGAAATTTTCAAAGTTTGTAATTTTTCTTCTTCTCTTCCTTGTCAAAAGGAAACAACGGGCGAGGGTTGGGACAGTGCCAGAAGAGCCACCGTCCATGGATGCAGCTTTGCAAAGCAACTCGTTATAAGAATTCCGAATGCAATGGGGGATTGAACAGCCTATACTTGGACGAAACAAAATGTACATATAAAATTAAATGTGGTCAAATTTCAGGAAAACAGGGTTTTGTTAAAATAGCTAGTATATACATTCAAAACGTAAAATTTACAGCACATGGAGGAGTGACAAAGAACCAAAGCTCTCCACCTTTATATTCCAGAACTCCGGGGTTTGGCAAAATCATGATCCACGAAGGTCTGGAGCGTCTGAGCACGCTGTATGCCTGCCAATCCCAGCACTACGAACGCCTTCAGTGAACGGCCTCATTGAACTCAACCCACTAAGTGACCTTTAAACCTAGCTGCTACTAGAATACAAGAAAAAGATAAGAGTCAATCATACTCGTTTAGCAGATATTGGCACCTAAAGACCAACCGACTCCATCAACATTACAAACAAAGCGCAAACAACCGTATGGATTCTGGAAGTGTTATGGGCGCTGGGGTGAAAGAGTTGTGTTCAAGTATATAATAGTTGGTCAACTTAGGTTCAAAACTAATTACCAGACTCTGAAAGATTCATCTTTTAAATTACTAAATCTATACCTTTATTCACAGGCAATCTTGGTGTCAAAGCTGCTGAGGCAGATTGAAAATGCCTGGAATGCTGATATTGGATACCGGTAATCCATGGTAAATTGATCCTTGCCCACTTTTCCAAATTGGAGGATGATCTTCTCGTGTTCTGGCCCAGGGGGTCCATTTTCCGGAGAAGCCACCAACTGAAAGTTCTTCACTGAAGCAACTGTTACTCGTCCATGAAAGTTCAAACACCAACACTGGAGTTGCTCATGCCACCGAGGAGACTTGTTTCTTAACACCAGCACCCCATCTTTCTGTCTGGCCAAAGGCCCTGACAGGAAACTCTCCATGCGGTTTGATTTCGATCGATTAAATGAGAGGGATGGAAATAATTCTGCATTGCTATGTGAAAACTCTGCCTGTGTGGGGGCTACTCCTCCAGGCTCAATTGAAGAGGATGGAATTGAATCCATGGTACACTGCATTCTCCTCGGACCCCTGCTTGCAAGAACTCTGTGAGCTTTTTAATTTCCTCAGTATTAAAATGAAAATGCAGCCTTACCTAAGTGTACTGAACAAATTATGATCACAGCTCACAATGTTGTTGTGAGGATTGCGGAGAATAAGAGAAAAGAATGAAAGCATCACCTATGCCGATGAAATACTAGATGTACTCTTATAATTTCACTTCTAAAGTACGTTCTATAACTTGTCCTACAAGCATAAGGTTTACCTGGAACCCAACATATTTAGTTCATATTGGATTTGAGCCACCGGATAGTTGCCAGCAGGGACTCTAGGGGAAACTTGTTTCAAATTGACAAGCCTAGTGGAGCGACTTTTTGCAATCTTGGCTCCCGAATGACTCGGCTGCCCATCAAAGATTGTAAACTTTGTTCCCAAGAAGTTTGATCTTCACAAAGAGAGAGGGGGGAAAAGTGTGTTAATACTTAAGCTCATGGTGAACAAGAAAACAGGTTACATCATATGCATCTTTCGGCACACCTCAGTTTCCCAACATAGTAGCTGCTCCCCTTTGACATATCATCAGCATACAGTGAGATAACATAATCAGTGCAGGTGGGGCGTTTAAACTTGCGCGCAGCAAGTAGGAACTTGCCTTCGTCAATTAGAGCTGCCATTGACACCAGACAAACAAGAAAAGTTAACACAAACTTATAGCTCAAAAAGGAAACCGAAAGAGGACAGGTCCACCATTTACAGAAAGCAAAAGCGATTTCTTAAGAGAGAAATCAATACCTACATGACCTAACTGAAAAAAAACTAGAGCAAATATGGAAAACCCATATCTTTGAAAAACAAACCAGAAAAGTTTACCTGTCATTCAAAATGTACTCGAAACAATAGAACTTCCTTTTTCGGTTAAAAAATGCTCACCAGGGGTCAAACCAAGAAAAAGATAATATGTTTGGTCGGAACGGTTCCGTTTGATAAAGCACTGCACGAGATCATCCCTTGGACCAGGCTGCAATCAGATAAAACAGATATTGAAAATATGTACAACGACGATTTCAAAGGTAGAGAACAATAAGTCAAAATCTTGGTAAACCAAAGATTTTCCAACCCGAAAATCGAACAAATAAGAATTCAGAACGTGATTCACGTGATCTTAGGCTCTTCCCCTCGCTTGTTAAACCAATTTACACTACATGGTTACTAACGACTGAAATTTTGTAATTTTAGCCACTACAACCGTTAAGAAAAATTGCTTTCCAATTCCAAAAAACATTACAAAGATTGAAGATTTGGCTAAACTTGCCTGGAAGGCCAAGAATTATGCTAAAAAGTTCACTCCAGTCACACTCCAGAAGCATCACAAACAAATCAAGCAATGCAATTTCCACTGAAACCCAATTGTAATACATCCAGAATCCATGAGAAATGCAAACAAATGTAAATTTTGGACATAAACTCAATCAAAATCATTTTCCTTTTTTTCTAGAGAGAGAGAGAGACCTGCTTGACGGAGATGGGGAAGGTCAACTTTCCAGAGAGTTCAGGAGCCTTGACGATCTCCTTGGTGAGGTGTCTCCAACTCCGGCAGACACCGGCGCAGGCGACGACGCTCTTGCGCGGCGGCCAGGCGGCCTCCGAAGCCTCGATTCTGACCAGAACCTCTCTGAGTAACTCCTGAGGCATCTGAGCCCAGCAGCTCTGCTTCAACGACTCCCCCACCGCCTGGCCGCCCGGCCGAGCCGCCGAGTCCTGCACCACCCGCTGCGACCGCGAGAACTTCATGTCCTGGATTATACTCCTTATCGACATCTCCCAATTGATTCAAACTCCACGACGAAGCAGAATACGATGGGATAAGAAATTGGATTTGGAATGGAGGATTTGGGAATTTTGAAGAAGAATCGAGTGGGCAGAGCAACTAGGAATATTTATTCAATTTTTTTCTCTGTTATTTTATACTCTTTCTTATTTGTTGTTTGGTGAGTGGGAAAATTTTTCTTTTTCATTTTATACTCTTAATTATGTAGAGGGATTAACCACCACGGGTGGCAATTGTGGGCACAAATTTTCAGACTCATATTTCACACGATAAATGGGATCAAGAATTAACCATCACGGTGCTTTCGTTCATGAACGGTAGGTCTCGAGTTCGAGACTTGGGAGCAGCCTCTTCATAAATAGGGGTAAGGCTAGCCGACATTCACCTCTTCCAGACCCTGCGTAAAACGAGAGCCTTGTGCACTGGGTACGACCTTTTTTATATTTCACACGATACATTTGTGAATCACACAATAATGATTAAAGGTTCCTATGAGTTTTTTCGGTCCCAAAAGGTTAGACTATAAAAAAAAAACATTGTTTGGTTGGATTTTCTAATTAATTATTCGAAATTGTTCAACTACAAATTGCAAATCTGTGAATTGGAAAACGTGATTTTATTATATTTTTTCCTTGAGACCTATTTCAATTTTTGAAATAAAACTCAAATTCTAAGTTATAAACTTACTCCGATTTACTCCACCCTTAAGGCAAATATGAGTTTAATCCAAAATTCATTTTTAGTGCAAATTTAGGCTAGAATTCTCCGTGGATTAGAATGGCTGACCCATCATATACGTGTATTTTTTTAGTTTTATATTTTATAATTTCATTGAATCCAATCGGCAAAGATCTAATATGATCAAATCCAACGATAAAACAAAGATATAACCGTCCAAATTTAAATCCAATGGCTAAAGTAATTAAAAAAAAATCTTTTATGTGTTTCATATTTCCACAAGTTTCATAATGTTGTTTTAGTGTTTTTTTTTTTCAATATTTAGGAATCAAATTATTTTTAACGGGGTGTATTCAATTGAGATTTTGAAGGATTTTAATTCTTTTAATGAATCTATGGGTATTCAATCAAGATTTTAAAATTCAAGGTGTATTCAATTAGAATTGGGAAATTTTATTTAATCTCATGTAACATCTTTCTACACCCAACTTAAATTTTAAATGTTAATTGTCTATTTTACCTTATTGCATAATTACTATTAAGTACAAAATGAAATTAATAATAAAACTCAAATTTCTCAATAAATCCAGACACTATAATTAAATTCTAGCATCACCCTTTGTTTATCCTACGTCTATTCCGACTAAAACTCTAATAGTTGTGATGGAGAAAAACAAGTTTTTTTTATTGATAGATAGTGATTTTGAAGTTTTGAATCCTCCAACTAAGGTATGACTTAAAAATATGGATATTTTGTTTGTTTACTTCTTCTTTGGATTAAATTTCATACTTATTATATTATATTATATTTGTTTTTCTCTGTCGTCTGTTTGCCCCCAAAACACTATTGCAAGGACTTCTGATTAGTAGTGCAAAGACATATAACTTGATTCTCGATGCAAATAACGATTGCCCAACCTCATAAACATTGACCACTCACTAGCGGGTGGCATGTCTCCATCCAAATCCAAAGCATCAAGGTCAAATGTTTTTCTGGCAAAGTGATGGACTAAACTGGAGCTTGCATCGCATTCTCTGGCAAATTCAAATCTATGGAAGGATCTCTTGGATCACAAGTCTATGGATGGGTTTGGTAGCAGAAAAAAAAAAACACAAAAACAAAAGGCCATGGAAATGGTGTCCTAGCAATTATACAGGGGCAAAGGATGCCTCTTTGAAGAAGAAAAAAACATTCAGTTAGAGATGTTATTTTATAAAGGGAATGGGTGTAAAGATAACTTTACATTTTGAATTGGATTTGAGAGGGTATTTTAGGTAATAAATTTGGGTTTAAGAGATATTAATTCTTTAATTAAAAAAATATGGGTAAAGAGAGTAAGTTGAGTGTAGAAAGATGTTAGATGGGTTCAAATAAAATTTCCAATTAGAATTTTAAGATAGTTTATTAAAATCCATATAAATCTGGATGTATTCAATTAGGATTTTAAAGAAGTTTATAACATTCTTGGTGTATTCAATTAGAAATTGATTTTAAAGAATTTGAGAAAGTTGAAGAATTAGAGGAAATTGGAGAGATTTTGTAGTGTATTTTAAGCATCCACAAATCTCACCTCTCCCCATAAGATTTTGAGGGAATTGAATCAAAATTGATATGAAATCTCTACAAATCAATTAAACTCCATAAAAATCTATGGATTTATAAATCTATTAAAATCTCTCAAATTCTTAATTGAATACACCCTAAGTTAAAATGTTCATAGAATTAAATTAGGATATTTTATATATATATATATATATATATATATATATATTAAAGTACTTTATGGAAAACAAATTATTCTTAAAATTTATTTTTTAATAATTTCGAACTCAAAGTTAATCCAAAACTGTTAAAAAAAGGACTTTGTTTTTTTCTAGATTAAAACCTAAATCTTTTGAATTTAAAAATCTTAAGTTCCAATCCAGAGTTGAAAATTGTGAAAAGAGGATTTGGTCAGCCTTTTTTCCATATTTTCCATAAATATATTATTATACATCTAGAATTTTCAACTGTGAAATTATTTTATAGTGTACACGTGGCGAAGTGGGATGATTGATGTGTGCGATGTGGAGATTTATTTAATAATGTGAACGCAAATCTTAAATTTGGAGCGCTATCTACAACCAAGGGGCGTTGAAAAATAACACACCTCAAAATGGGTGAAGGCGAATGTCAACCAAAACATCATCCAAGCCAAAAATAATTTTCTCTCAATATAATATGCAGCTTGTTGTAATCTTTATTAGATTAGGAATGCGATTGTATAAATTCTAATATATTTAGAATATTTATTGGGATTCTAGCATATATCTTAGACTAATACTATATTATTAAAGTTGTAATCCTATTAGGTAAGAAATTTACCTTCCATATTATTATAAATAAAGAGATTGCCCAGGTTAGTGATCCTCTTCCTAAAAGTTGGGTACGCCCATCATTTCGTACAATCAAAGTGAATGTTGATGGAGCTTGGTTCAAGGTGTTGGGTCGTGGTGGATATGGATAGGTGGCAAGAGATTATGCGGGTATCTTTTAAGGGGCAGGCGACAGTTGAGACCTGTCATATGAATCTAGTTTAATGATGGAGGCTGAAGCGATACAAGCGGTAGTGTTGACTTGTATTGATAAGGGCTTTGAGTCGGTTCAGATAGAGTCAGACTCCAAATGTCTAGTGGATATGCTTAACGGGAAAACTCAACTTGATGTTGTGATTGAAGGCATCCTCTTTGATGTTCAATGGTTGAAACAACAATTGAGGTCAATAGAAGTTATTTTTGCTCATCCTGTTTGCAACAAGACAGCGCATCCAGTGGCTTCTTTTGTTACGCGATAAGGGGGCCTTCATAATTGGGATGGTCTTGAGCCAGAATCGCTATTTAATATTTTGGCTTCGGATGTAAACATTTACATTTGAATTTAATAAAATTTCTTTCTTTTGGAAAAAAAAAATTACTATAAATAAAGACATGGCGTGTCATAACACACACCTCACAATTGCCCATCTCTCTATGTTGCACCTCTCTCTCACTATCCTTTATATTGTTCAGTAAATTAGACCTACAACACATCTCTCAATTTCCTTTTCTTTTACTTTAGAAATCTTGAAGAAGAAAAAAATACAAACCCTAAAATATAAAAAGTAAGTTTTAGTGTACCCAACATGATATAATTTTATTCTATTTTATTATTAAAATCATACTATTAACTGTAAAATACTGTTGTCACCTAGTTGTACAGTCAATGATATTCATCTTCTTAATTTGTAAGTGAGAGGTCTTGAATTTGATTCTCGCAAAGCGAATTTGAATCTCATATTATTGTTTCGCCCATTATGAGGCTTAGTCTACTAGATAATATCGCTAGTTCAAATATAAAAAAAAAAACTATAAAATATTGTTTACGCATTTTAATTGGAATACCAAATTGCCACTTAGTACTACGATCTAATGGTATTCTTCCTCACTTATAAGTGAGAAATCTTAAGTTCGAATCTCGTCAACGACGAATTTGAACCACATTATTGCTAGCTCAGTATGAGACTTAGGACACTCCCTCCCTTTTAGTGTAGATAATATTGCTTATTTAAAAAAAAAAAAAAATTGGAATACCAAGTGATAGTTCTACACTTGCACTGAAAGTTTATCCCAAAAAATTAATGGAAAATTTTATCCGAAAAATGAATGGATAAGGTTGGACTCTAGTAGTAAGAGTATTTAAGTTCAATACAATTTAGCCAAACTAATTAACCAACTTTTTTTTTTGCCACTCAATATTACGGTATGTGGTATTTCTCCTTATTTGGAAGTGAGAGGTCTTAGGTTCGAATTTCGTGGATGGCGAATTCAATACCAAATTAGGCTGCCCATCGTGTGACTTTGCCGAACTCCCACTTCTCTTAGTGTAAAAATATCGATGTACTCAAAAAAAAAAAAATTAACCAACTTTTTTTTGGTCAATAAACTAATTAACCAAATTAAGTTCAATCTAATCTAATCTAATCGAATTCGGTTCACCTTTTTATTGTTTTTCTAAAAAGGAATCAGCTAGTGACTTTACCATGACAGTCCATCATTTTAGAGATTGAGACAACTCACAGAGGCATTTTATGCTCCTCTGACACCAAGAATCGATCCAAAACGTGGAGTGTGGAATGTTAATGTAGAATCTCTTCTCCCGAAAGACCTTTCTAAGCAAGGCAAAGCCTAACCCCCACCTGAAAATGCAACGCAAGAAGTCAGATGGACGACCTCAGAAATACAAATCCATACTATACACATCTTGTTAAAGCTTGTTTAAGGTCCTTGAAAGTGGACCTCGTACCTCGTAAGTTTAGTTCAGATGAGGAAGTCTTAGGTAAAGTTGTCGTAGGGGGGACCAACGCACAAAATACATCGATAATCCGTCTAAACCGATGGGCGGAGATGACACAAAGTTTGCCGGCTAATCAGTGGGTGGAATCTTAATTTGTATTAGACTAATCCGCAAATTAGCCTTCCCTTCCTCTTTATTATACACACACAAACTTTTGTTTTAACGTAAAAGTAAACTAGTGTCCAAATTTTACGTACTCTACGAGCATGACAGCCTTCTTTTTGTTTTTCATATTGCTTAGTACCCAAGTGATGTTTCTGACGGGATTCTCTAACCTTATTTCATATTTTATCTGTTTTTTTATTACGTTTTTCTAATCGACTTAATTATTTATAATCTAAATTCACAATTCTATAAGTTTTTTGTGTTTTAAACTCGACATTCCAACTCACGAGAACAACTTACATAGAACTAGTTCACCATCTATGTGTCATCCGATCCAATAATGCATTGCCGCATGAAAAATTTTATGCATAACGATGCATTATTGAACTGAAATGCTAGGAGACAGTGAACTAGTTATATATAAGTCTTCCAGACAAGACTTGAACGGCAAGCAAAGTTTGTAAAGATAAGGGGACAAAACCAAAAGGAAACATATGAGAAGAAAACATGTGTACATGAGGACACTTGAATTGAGAGGAACACTTTGTTTGTCGGTTGTTATATTTCAATTATCTGTCTCTCCCGTTGTCTAATCAGACACCACCAGACAAACAAACTGGCAAATGCTAATACTTCGAGATATATATGAGGTCCTCTTGCGGGAGGAGCCAAACCTGATGTGTTGAGGATCGAATTTGACCTCTCTCCCATACGAGGATCTAGGATTTACACAAAGGTTTGTGTGGGCCTCTGGTTTGAGAGTATCATATTCGAGAGAGAGAGAGAGAGGTTTTATGTTGGAATATCGTCTTCTTATCTGCAAATCACAGTCGTTTGTAAAATCAGATCATTCCAATCACAGAAATGAGAGATTCGGACGCATTACACGTCAAACTGTGACTTGTCCGCAACATACGAGGAGACAAAAATTTTACTAGTGCTAGCCCACAGGATGGATGGATACTACCCCAAAAACCACCCACTCTTGATTTATTTGCTCTCAAAAAAGTATGAGCCCACATGCCAATTGGTAGGATGAGGAAAGTGACACTCCCCAACTTTTTAAATGGGGGCACTATTGCAAAAAAGAGGATGCCAGCCTTATCAATCACACGACCACCATGATTTCTCAAAGCATATTCCTACACCTACACCTACGTCAGCCTTAAATCATCTTTTAATCACTTGGCAGAGAATTTAATAATGGAAATTTTAACGAAAAGCACCTGGTACTGTTCACTTTAACGAAAAACCACATTTTTACACTAAAAAGTCAATCCTGGTACTATTCATTTTACCCTTTATTTTGTCCTTATCATTAAAACTCAAAGTTTTCAAGCCCTTTTCATTAGTTTTCCTTTTAAAAAATTCTTACTGACACTCCCAAAAAATTTATTCAGCACTTCCTTAGACACGCACTTTCTCTTTTATGTTTTTTCGAACGAGAAATACATAATGAGTTTTTTAAAACGACAATAATTGCTCTCGAAATTCGTACAGATAAAGACATTGATTAAAAATTTCTTGTTTGGATAAACAAACGAAAGCATCAAACTAAAGAGACCCAAGACATAACTAACATTTATAGGTGTTTCTTTTATCATGATATCTAGACATGCTTTGGGAACAAGAGCCCATCACACACTTAAGAAGTAAGAACAAGGACATAATTTAGCATTACTTTTAACTGGCTTGCCGTTTATATCTAAGGATCAAAATATCTAGGATATAATTAATTAAAATATCTTACCACAATAACAAGAGGCTGTCCAAGTCTGTTGCGGTCACGCGCAGGTCTTGTCTTGCGCTGGCTGCTGTTTTCACACATTAGGCCTGTGCTTCTTTCATTGCATATATGATAAATGTTGATGGAAACTTACCAGGGCCCCGCCAACTGAGAGCTCCCGCTTAATTTCGTAATCGAACTGGAGCAACATGTTTCCGTCACCACCAAACTTTCGATAGCCACAGCATAGGAAAAAAAGGATGACATGAAACTTTTCTCCATGTGCAGAAGAGTTATAGTAAATGGAAGGCGACTTCAACGAAACTAATGTAACAGAAAGAATATTGCATCAATTAAAAGGCTACAAATAGTCATATTTACAAATTCGAGAGTAGCATTTCTTCGGACAGAAACTTGGGACAGCATGCACAACAAGCGATATACAAACATTGCTCAGTCATTGATTCTTATGTAGAGGCCTCGAATGAACGTTTTACTGATGAGTATAGTCAATTTCGGAAAAGAAACCTATGTCCTAACCTCAAGTATTAGGTTCAATTTGAACCTTAACCGAGGCAAAAATTCCTACCAGGACTCCTATATAACGTGAATGCTGCCAGTTTTCTGTTGCATGATCCCCAGTGATTGTCCTACAAAACCAATGTAATTGTCTGGGTGAAGGATTTATTTACCATTGTGGAAGTACTTACAGAACAAACAAGTATTATCAAATCTAATGAACACTTCTAATGAAATACTACACATCTTACAAAGGATTCAAGAATACCTGAGTTACCCGCAAAAGAATAAGGTTTCGAAAGAATTTTGCTTCTAGTTAAACGAACACTAGCCACCTCAGGCCTTGGAACATTATCCACGGGTAACTGATTCGAGAAGTCACCGTCAGGCTGGCAACCTACCGAGTTCCCCAAGCAAACTTCTGAATTTTGTGCGAGAATTTGATCAGGTTTCCTTAAAGAAGGCAAATGCTGTGAGTCTCTCTGTTTTACAATTAAGTAATTATATCTCAGATTAGCTGTTTGTCACTAAAACGTTTGATGGAAAAAGGAGAGGGAGACAATCTTGTTTTGATGCAATCCAAAATGTTGTCCGATACTCATTTAACATCTTCATACTAGTGACTCACCATGTCACTACAAAGCTCCTCAGTCGATGCCATTGCCTCATGATAAAGATGACTAAGATCTGACCGGAGCCGATTGCATCTTTGAGAGTAATATACTTTAGTAGCAAGGGGAAGAGGACAATCTGATTAATACAAAACTTTTTGTCAAATACTGTGAACAGAGAGCACGTACGGTAGATTATTGGGAAAGAATGATCATCAGGATAAACTTTCCCAAGAAGTCGATTGAAGTTCAAAAAGTACATATGACGATTCATCTTTAAGATTCAAGACCTTATTGTTAATCTTTGCATGCTAAAGTAAAAGAATTGAGCAAACTGACACTATTATTAGCATACCTTTAATTGGCAGGCAGCATTCAAGGGCTTGCCCGGACTTCTTATACTTAAGAGCAGGATAAGGTATTTCACTTGCAGGAATGGCTCCTTTTGGAGAATCCCTATCTGCACACATGCACGAAATACATACCTAGACGTGAATACACCATAAATTTAGAAGCAACTAGAGAATCAATAAAGTTTTAGTTACGTTAGAGGTGATAGTTACCATATTTATGCATATTTGAAATAATGAAACAATGAAATCCATTTGTAGTTTCTTCCCAATTTCAGTTCTTCGTTTCCTCTAGGGTGTGGGGTGGAAATCTAAAAGTTCTCTGAATTAATGCGTAATGAGAATCAAACATCAAAATCAACCATATCCAACTTCTCATACTATGAAAAATGGTGGTGATATACTCATGCCCAAGTAATGAGGGTAGCTATAGATGAAAAGTTCTCTATATTTTAACATTAGGGAGTATTTAAAATACAAAATAAAGTGATTGGATATTCAATACTCGACAAGCAACATGTGAGTGTATAAGATGATGATTTAATATAAAACTTCCAAAAATTAAAGGTCCTCACAAGGACATGCATCCTGAGTACTTGCAAGTTTTGATACAGCAGATGCTGTTCCTATATCATCTGATAGTGGCAGCTGCTGACCTGCTACCCTACAAGCGGGGAAAAAGGCATTTGCATCATTTAATGGAAATGAAAGACAAATATCCAACACCATTTAAAGGCTTCTTCTATATAAATACAAAAACAAAACAAAAAATAGAGCGACTGAACATTTCCAACAAGCCATTGCGTTTGACTTGTATACAAGATGCAAGAATGAATCCCACTTTTGTAACATTGCATCACCCTACCCACAATGGGTAGGCAGCTAATAAACAAAAATAAAAATATAAAAATTTTGCGATAAGGCATCAATAAAAGTAGCAAGAAGTCAAAAGAAGTGCCCATGGTCTAGACATTCTTTCTGACCCCACTACAGGGTAAATGTCTGAAGCCACTAAGAGTCCATTTCTCTAAATTGCTCATTAAACACAATGCACAAGTACTCAAAATCCTTAAAAGAGGAAAATGAAAATTGACAGTCCAGTATTCGGCTGTGCATAAGATCAGAGGAAGGGGGGGGGGGGGGCGAAAGAAACTGACTAAAGGGAAACAGCTAGAGCAGTTGTGTGCATTATATGTTTGAAGTTCAAATAGACTTTTAAAGTACTAAGATATGTATATAATCACAATGCAAAGATAATTAATGGTCACAAGAATAACAATCGTACATTTTAAATCGTTTCGTTGGTGGAAGTATCACAGATGTTGAGCCATTGGTATTTCTTGGACTAACTCCGGAACCATCCATCATGATTGTCACATCTGCATAAACTGAATTCACTATATGAAATGATACATATATGAACAAATCCTTATGCAGAATAGCTGTATAAATAATTTATTTGATTGCTTTATTTGGGAGCTCATTTTTGCTCTTTGAAAAAGTCAAGCACTCCTCTCTAGTGGAAAATAAAGGAGGGAGGAGTGCACTTGCGCAAATCAACTTAAGAAGGCCATTGTGACATTGCTAGATGATATTAAGAATAGAACTAAACTCTAGGGAGAATCTTATATTTAAACAAAATCTGCAATATGCCAATACTTCATATACCAGGCCCTAAGTTACAGCCTGATTAATTTGTTCAGGAACATGATTTAAATGGAAAATTGCACCCTAATGGTGAAAAAAAGTAACATGTCGGGCAAGGAAAGAAAAAAAGGTGATAAAAACAAAACAGGGATTTAAAATTAGGAAAGTCAAGATATCAAATTGAAGACAATATTAAGCACAAATAACAGTTACTTTTTGCCTCCATAAAAGAGCCAGGATTCATGCCCATTTTCCCATCCAACTGGAATCGTGACACAGTGATATCATCTGCATCTATAGATTCAGATCGTTCTAGCTCTCCAACTAAAGTGGACTGGTCTAGAAAAGGTTAAGAATCATCAAACTGTCACACCATTTGGTAACATTATCCACTGAATCAGAAGAAAAAAAAAAATAGCACCAAGATGCTACTTGAAAAAAAAAAAAAAACTCAGAAAATGGTGTTTATATCAATAACTACTATTAAATCTTCCATAACACTAAACTTTACTCCACTTTGTTTCAAATAGAAATGAATAAGAGAAACGGGATGAGGCATCAGTACGAAATGTAAGAAAGAACAAGGAAAACACTAAACTTTACTATTGAAATAAATAAAAAAAGGATACTAGAATGAGCAATTGATAACTTTTTCCTCTCCTTCTTCGGAGGCTTCCTTTGCCCCATACTTCCATCAAGCTCCAAAGTAGTTTCCTGCATAGAATTTAAGGACCTACAAAGTTCTGAAAATTCCGGGCCATCCAGCACACTTAAAGAGTTAGGAAGGAACCAATCAGCAAACACTACTTGCAGTCCAATAAACATGGATAAGGTATCTACCACATTGAGAGATCCTAGATTGGAACATGAATTGGGCTATGCATGCAACACATTTTTCTCCATCGAGCATGCAACACACCACATACAAACATTTGAGCAATAAATATTATGAATAGAACTAATTCACATCCAAAGGTTTCCACTGGGTGCTAGCATCGAGTATTTTCTTACATGGTAGCATGCTTCAAATTGTAAAGCGCAAGAATACTGGGCTGACACACATACACACACAAGAAAGGGAAAACAAACATGTGTGTCTACATATGAAAGGCCTAAGGAACACAGAGAAAACTATTTTGAAGGAAATAGCAGAAAAAAAAGACCTCCAAACCTGCATGAGCCACATACTGACTGGCCTTGACTGGTTTTTTACAAGCATTGCAACACACCTTCACAGTATGTTAAATAATCAAATTAAATAGAGGTTATGCATAGAGATATAACCACACAAACACATCAGATATAAACAACGACACGGATCAGTCAGGTACCTTTTTTATTTTTTACTTAAAGACTTAAAGCAGATCAGCTATATAAAAAGTAATATTCTTCATATCTAACACACTCCATGCAGTAAAGGCAACTTGTGTTGTGCATAATCAAAATATCATGATGTTAATTTTTTGGAGATTACAGAAGCAGAGGGCTTATTGCTGCCACAAAAACTCTCACAGGCTAAAGTAGTCACTAGTCAAGTGATGATATCTTGTTTGACCTACATAAATCTAAACCTGAGAGAAATGTATTAATTTCTCAGTCCAGTAAAGGACAGTGGATGGTAGTCCTCTCCCATCCACAAGACCTCAAACCAAGGTAAAGGCCAGATTCAACCCCTGGTCCCTGGATATAAACCCCAAGGAACTTTACCTACTTTTCTGCTAACCACAAAATCATAGTCCATATCAATTACTGTATGCAAGAAGTCATAAGGTTCCTACAGCAATCGCACAGAAAACTATCTATAGTTCCACTCAGCCTCTCACTGCACCATAATTCATACCAACACATTTGTAACCAATATTTTTGGTCTGAGACAGACCACAGTATTGCTGAACATCACATTGATCCACTGTACTCAATTTGACTGTTGATGACTTCGCAATCATTTAATTTCTTCAATGTGTTACTGCAACTATCCACTACTTGAAGTTTATTCGCCCCCATAAAATAAATTCAGGCTCATTTATTAGCAAAAGAAGTCACTAGAGACTTAGAAATGGCTAAGGTCTCCTTTATTTCCAGTTAAGGAAGTTATGACCACTATTGTATTAGTACTACAAGCACAAAGGTAGTAAATATGAAGTTTCTAATGTTTAGGATGGAAGAAATAAAGAATTTGCCAGCTTGAACAGCGTTGTATACCTACATGATAATGTACAAGTTATTTCTTTGCAAAAGTGTAAATACTCAGCATACATGGGCAAATCGATGTAATCTAAACCTTACCAAATGTAAAGGATCATCCATCGGCTTCAAACCAAACACATGCATATCTGCAGACCCAGATGGAAATCATCAAACAAAATTATCGAACTACAAACTAAGGCTTGCATGAAACTATAAAATGTTACAATACAGAATTGAACCAAGAGCTGTGATACATATGCATCTAGAAAACCAAATTTTAGAAACAAAATGAAAACACTTAAAGGTGCACATTAATCTGCCAAATTTGATAAAAATGTTCTTAATCATGTTTATAAATATATAGTATTATAATGTCGAATAAAAGATGTTCCTAGTCGAAACCACCATCACCAGATTATCATTAACCCCGTGACCATAGAACAAATACACTTCTTTATTAAAAAGGTGCGTCTGAATTAAATAAAGAAATCACCTTCTTCGTCAAGCAAATTAGCTTCATTTGCCTCACTTAATTCTCTGCAAATTATTTGAGCGGCAAACTTCTGATGGCCAACATCTTCTGTACAGAGGATACAGGGAATGAGGTTAATGACAAACCAAAACGGGGCAATTGAGTGCAGCTTAAAAGAAAAAATAATTAGTTCCACTAAGCATTGGTAGACCATAAGTGAGGCAGAGTGTAGAAAGCCCACAAAATGCACAAAAAATACAACCCCAAAGTCATATTGTACCATGCAAGTGGTCCTCAACCACAGTGGTGGAGAGGGGTGTTGCCCTTGCACCATGGCGTGCGTTCGAACCCCGTCAGCTCTCTAATCTAACAAATCTATCGTTTGACAAAACAAAAAAAACAAAAAATAAAAAATCATATTGTACCTGTTATGCTTTGTGAGACAGTCCCGCCTGCCAGAAGCCTTGCCATGACGGCCATCCTCCCACTTCCAAGTGAACATACCATCGAGACTCGCATACCTGTATGTAACAATACGCTCTACTAACTTCCACTGTCCCAAAAAGAGTCCATGTAAAACCGTACGAACACTATCCAGCCTTGCATTACCACAGTAAACCGAAAATCACTACGCGGATTGTGAGCCTGCGAGTAAAAATAAATTCATACAGCAACACATTTCAAAATGCACGGGCAATTCACAATTACAAGCACGAAAGAGTCCATCTTTATTTGCAATTCAAACGCATAAATAACCGCTACTCTAAACCCAAATTTAGCAAAGCAAAACTAAAAATATCGAATTCATCAATGTGCAAACCACAATCCAAAACCTTCAACCTAGAGAGCAATTCGCATAAATGCTTAATCAACCACTTGAAACAATCGAAATAAAAATTCAAGCAGCAGATGAACCTCACCTACACCACAGTCCGTACAAGCAGCCTTCCTCCGAATCCCAACAAAACGCCTCGCAATTACCAAAAACGACACCGAATCGGAGAATCCCAACCGGCAGCAATCGAAAGTTCCGGCGAGCTCTGAGCAAGCAATGGTCGCAGTGGCGGAAAGAGAATGCGCGAACGTGCGTGGCAATGGCGGAAGCGGAAACCCTAGAACGGAGAGGGAGAGAGAATCCTACTTTTCTCTTTCGTTTTTTTTTTTTTTTGGAGTGAGATTTGAAACTGGAAAACGATAATTTGAGTGCTCGTGGGTTTTCTGCTGCTCCGACTCCGAGAGGGAGAAGAGAAGAGGAAGAGGGAGACGGTTGAGGGGTTTTTGTCTTTTTATTCAATTTGTTTGCCTGCGCCAACTGCCAACACGTGCCCACGGGCCCCACTTGATTTGTAGATAACGTTTTAAGTGTAGTAGTGAATCATATCTATGCATTTTAGTACGTGTTCGATCCTCATTGATCCCCTTACTTCTAATTGTGTTTAAAATTTATTCGATACGGTCGATATTTTCATGAAAATATAAAAAAAAATATGAAAATTAGGGGTTAAGTCTAAACTTCACCTCATATCAAAGAAATTAATTTTAGACTAAAATCAACATATACCGTCGATTTTGCTGACACATTTTTTTAATATTTGAGCAGCTTTTATATTTTGTTAAAACCAATATTTGACAATTCATAAGGTTTCATTATAAATTTTCATTATTTTCATCAAAAGTAATCAATATCGATACTTGATATATCTATTAATATTTTCACAAATTTGCATATCAATATTTCCACCGATACCAATATTTTAAACATTGCTCCTAACAACTAACATTTTAACTTGTTTGTTAAAAAAACTTTTATTTAATTTAAACTTTAAGAAAAATGGGATACCGCAAAGTGATAAAAAAGAGAGGGCGAAAATGTCTTTATATTTTATACAATGATATATTTACACTAAAGGGGTAGATAAATAATTTGATTGCGAACTCGGCATTCATGAGATTTAAACCTAAAACATTTCACTAACAAGTGAAAATAAATACAACTGAAAATGAGAGTTTCCCCCTTAAAACTTATTTTCTCTCACTTAAAACCCATCCTCTTTATTTTTTCAGACATAAACCCCATTTACTAGAGTCCAACTAAGCAAATTTCCTTAACAAGCTTGGTATGTCAGTTTTTATAATTCTCGTGTTCCTAAAATACCCTCATAGAGTGTAACATGGGTTAGGTTTGACTTATAATTAATAATAATTTTTTCATTTTATTATTTTCAATGCAATTAAATGTCAATTAACCTATTATTTGTTTAGGCTTTTTTTTCTCAAATTTTTTTACCAAAATTGTTTTATCATGAAACTAGCTTCCTTATTAGCATGCAATATATAATATAAAAAAAATTATGGTGTTTTACGTTGAGACATGGACAAAAATAATTTCTGTCAAAAAAATTATACAAAATAATGGTTGTATTTTTTTTCTTTCCATAGAAAATAATTTACCTATCTATATGTTAGTACCCACTTAGAATAGGAATTCTGTAAAAATAATTTACCTACCCCATAGGTGTGATATTGTAAAGAAAAAAATGTATATGATTACTTTGGATATTATAAGTAATAATATGACAGTATTATTTGTATAGGTAAATTAATAAGTAGATTAGTAAATTAGTATGTACTAAAAAAATGCAGATAAATTAGCTTGTAACAAAAGAATGTATGTAAATTAGTGATTTTTTTTTTAAATATAGGTAAATAGTTTGTATCAAAAGAATGTAGGTCAATTAGTTTGTATCAAAAGAATGTAGGTAAATTAGTGAATTTTTTAAATATAGGTAAATAGTTTGTAATACGTGGTTTTAAAACATGAGCTCAATTGCTCATAGCTAGTATAATTGAAGGTGAATAATAATAATATTTATTGACATATTTAGGTCATTGTGGCATATGTTGTAAATATTTTATAAGGATATGTCATTTATTTGCCAACATGGCAGACTATTTGAATTTTGGATTTTATTTGGATGTTTAATATGAGATGGGTTTTTGTCTAGACAATATTAGTTACAAGGGCCTATATCTAAACAACCCTAAATACAATTAAATCATAGTACTAAATATCGAAAACGAAATGTCTTCTTATTAAACATTTTTGTCTCGTATTGTTATAGACACTATAACCGTAACTCATTGAAAGGATTAAAACTATGGACCTATTCTAAAATCCTAGCCCATCACCCAGTCTTCTTCACCACTTAGCTAAAATCCCAAGAGCATATGCAAGACATCTTCTTGAGTTCAACTTTTGTGCATACAATTTGTCGTATTGTTGAAATGAAGTGCAAAATCTCGAGTCCAACCAACAATTTGATTTCATTTAGCAAAAACACATAAGTGAAATTTTAGTTGTACACGTAGAAAGTGAAGATTGAATGTCGTTAGAGATATATCATCGGTGATAACACATAACTTTTGTATATCATTACACTCGGCTAATACTATTTTTTATCACCTTCATTTCTCTTGGGTTGAAGACAAAATTGAGTTGATTGGAATTTGGAGATGGTGGTAAACCAACCCAACAAGCATCCGTACAGGCTTGGCCATGCAGCTATTGGATCCAAGCCCACTGTCTATATAGCCCAGCCCAACTCCTTGAGAACCCCCTCAAGAACCAACAACAACCTTCTGGGCTGGTTAAGCCCATGTTGAATTTGATCTTCGTGATGTTCGTCTTAGGCCCATTATAATAAGATCTAGCTTTTCGGCAATCTTATTAGTGTAATATTACCATATATTTATGTTGTCTTTAAAATGGTTGAAGGTGTTTTGGTGCAAATATTTTTGGAACTAATTCTTAGCAAAAAATACAAATAAATCTTGAAAAATCACGCTTTTGGAATCCAAAAACATTTTCTTTAAAAGAGTTTTCAATCATTTTAACAGCACATCCAAACAAGTTCTATGTTTATGGCATTATTATTCTCACTCTTGATTTTTCGTTTGATTTTAGCATGGTATGTGAGCTGCAGTGGTGTAGCCAAGATTTTTAAATAATAGAGTCATAATATCAACCATAAAGCTTCATTGGGCCATGTCTTCGAGCACCTAGTAGGCACCTGCCAATTTTTGTCAACATTTGTCGAAAGTTTATGCCAACATATGTTGACAACTACTATTACTTGAAGAGGCTTGTCGAGGGTGGATGTAGGACACTATGAAGTAATGTTGAAAACTGTCAAGCCTTTTCAACCAAAGTATTTCATACAAAAATAGAGAAAATGAAAACAACATAAGAAAATAGAAGAAGTATGAAGATGAGGTTGTAATTTAGTTTTCCTTAGCTGTTTATAAATGTTAATACAATATACAAACAAATATATATGGGATTTTTAAAGTTATTGAGATCAAAGATAACTAATGACCTAATGTTGGCTCCGTCATTGGTGAGCGGTATAGAATAATAAAATAATGTATATAGTTGGTCGTGTGTTTCTAATCTCGTGTATTTTTATACTGTTATTCTGATTGAGCAATCCACATGATTGACTACCACTAACATGCTAGATTCAAGTGAAATTGTATTTTATTATACGATAAAAGACTTTTACTTTCTCGATGTCAGATTACACTCTCACCGTGCATATACTTCTTACGTAGGATTTTAAATTTGAAATCATGCACGAAAAGTGCAGAGAACTTTTAATCTCACGCCAACCAGGAAAAAAATTAGGAGTGTTTGAAAGAGAAGATCAACACAATAATCATGATTAAGCACACATCCATGCGAGAGGCTAATTGGGAAACAGAATCAGTGAGATGGGTTTTGGGGTTTATATGAGTTGCGCAACTCATGCAAACAATGGGTCTTTGCACAATGAATAATATTATAGAGATCAAAATTTTAAACCAAATTTATAAAAATAATGTGTCACCAATATAAAATAAGCATGTTAATCAACGCTTAAGTAATAATCTAATCATCCACAACCATATAATTTGGTTTGCAAATTTGGTTTTGAAAATTTGGTCTTCTTAAGATTATCCATGCATGATACATCTAACACATGGTCTATTAGCAAAGAATGACTTAAGGCTGGTTTGGTATTGTTATGCTTTGAAAAAACTCATTTTTGTTGTTTCACGTTTTTAGTTTTTTTTCACCCAAAACTATGAAAATAAGTTGTTTTTAAGTGTTTATCAAACACCTTTTTGAGCTCAACTTTTTTTTATACTCACTTTTTATAAAAGCATATCAATACCAAACCAGTACTTATATGAAAGAAGTTCATTGTTATAGTGGCATCAATGGCGTCATGAGTTACTAATATAAAGTTATGTGTACGGCTCGTTTGCTTTGTATTAGTGGTTCAAGATACGCTTAAGTCATTCTCCCTGTAGCCTCCGTAAAAAAAATTGTCCAATCAATTTTCCTTTACGTGATCTTTAACCTTTATATGATGATATAAATTCACTATCAGTCTATTTTTAGCTACGTCCCTGAAATTTAATTTTGATCTCACCTTGTTCCCTGTAACTCAAAAATTATCACTCTACTCTCTGAAACTCAAAATTCATTTCACTTCGACTTGTGGGGAAGAAATTAAGATTGAAATTTTTTTTTGAGTTGCTTTGCTTGAGTTGCGGAGATGAAAAAAAAAATTTTAATTAGCCTGGTGCACTTAAATTAAAGGAAAATTAATGAAAATGGCTTGAAAACTTTGAGTTTTAATGATAAGAACAAAATAAATAAAGAGTAAAATGAATAGTACTAGGATTGACTTTTTAGTGTAAAAATGTGGTTTTTCGTTAAAGTGAACAGTACATAGAGTTTTTCGTTAAAGTTCCCTTAAATCAAACCCACATAACGAAATTAACAAAATTAAGGCATTGTGGAGCGGGTTTTTAGTTTTATATAGTAAAATGACAACTTTTGATTTTCAGTAGACAAAATACGATCAAAATCGAGTTCCAATGGCAAAATAGAGCATATTTTGAGTTTCAAAAAGTAAAGTGATAACTTTGAAGTTATAGTGAACAAAATAAGACTAATACCAAATTCAAAAAATGTAGCTAAAAATAAGCCTTTCACTATATTACAACACGCCATGTTATAGTGTGCTCGTCCAAAAATTTCTCCATCAAACAATGAACGTGTGTACGTAAGTAACCACGTGGCAATAGAATGGTGATGATTGTGGACCATGCGATTGACTGATCTAATATAATGATGTTGATTCTTCTTCCACTACTCGATCGGTCCCTGTACCTGCATTGTATTGATCGATCTTTAAAGGTGCCGGCATTAAGCTAGCAGTTATCATGGCTTTGCACCCACAAATGGTGCATCGTCAAGCAGCAAGCACCACAAATTGCTTAATGTTGCTCTTTCCTTTTGTACTACATATAGATTACCATCATCCGTACAACTTAATTAAGCACAATTTTCACTTGAGAAATGTTAAGGAGTTTTTTTTTTTTTTTTTTTTTAAGTGAGAATATTTGTCACCTCATGTTTTTTTAGCAATGTTTTATAATGTTGGCACGAAATTTAAGACATCCCTTAAAGACTTGCACCGTCTTCTCCAACATGGGCCGAGCAGCGGTGGGTGGGGGGAGTAAGAAACTTAAAAGAGGATGCTCTTCCTTTTGGTCTTTTCTGTTGTATCTGCATTTCCACTGAGTCAATTTGATCTCAGTGGTCTTGTGAGTGGTTGAAAAAGAGGAATAGGGTATTTCCATCGCGAATGAGGTTAGTCAGGTCAGGAAATACAACCCGATCAAGTGAGGGTGGAAAGACAACCGAAAGTACGGATACGTTAAACTATGAAGTGGTTGAAAGTTCATGAAGAGTTTTACTTTGAGAAAGCTTCATTCACATTTCTCTTTTCACTTTAGGGTTGATCCATTCATCTTCGCTTATGGAGTATTAGGTTCGATCTCTCATTTCTTACCATCCTCTCTCATTTTAGAATATTAATGTCACATTACGGCCCATGATTCAAAAAAAATAATTATTCAAGCATGTCATGTTCCGATCACACTGAAAAATCTCTCGTCTCGCCTATTATTTAACCAAGATAAATGTTAAGGAATCTCTCTCAAAAGTGAAACTTTTCATCATCTCACAATTTTAACGTCAAATTTCATGTTTATATTATAAAATATTATGCTAAAAAAATAAAATGACTGAGAATTGATAGAAAATCTTAATTTGAAAGATATTTCTTAACCTTTCTCTTTAACCAATAAAGAAGAAGTCAGAAATATTTTGATAGCGATTGTGGGGATTATGATTTCCATAATGGTGGCCGTACGAACCCTCCCCCAGCACTGTGCCTTGCGAACGTGGGGAACCAGTGTGGTGCAGTGTTAGGTGGGTTTGGCCCATACGTTGAGATTCTTAAATGGTCTTGTTCAATTCAATAGTGGGAAGTCTTAAACGGTCTTGTTCAATTCAATTGTGGGGAAGTTTTTTAATAGAAGAGATATCAATTTTTTTTTTTTTAAATACGGATTAGTTGTGGGGTTTATACGATATCGAATTTTAACGATTCGAATTATTTATTTTTCAAGTTGCACCTCGTAGATCATTCTTACAAAATATTAGTTAAATTGGAAATATTTAAACATCTAATTGGGTTTAAAAAAAATAACGAATACTTTGTTACATAAAAAATAATGAAATTTTATCTTGATAATTAAACAGACAAATGATTTTGGATTGAATTGAATTTTTGTAAAGATGATCTATGAATCGAGACTTAGACGGTTCAGATCGTTGAAGTTTGATGTAGAGTGAGCCCCACACGTAATCCCCATTTTTTGGAAAAAATGAGAATCCCTTTGCCTAAAGGGCATGTTCAATTGTGTATTTGAGAATTTAGTCTATAGCGATTGCCACATTGCCTTCTCTATATTTTATGGGCAAAACCTACCTAGATTTTGTTAAGATTTTAAATAGACGAATCAACAGCCTACTACTAAACATATTGATATTATATTATTTGCACAACATGATAAGTGTGAGAGTTTTAATGTAACTAGAAGTGAAACCACTCAAATATTCCTATTTAATTTTGCCAATTTTTCAATGCAGGATTTGTATTCCTCGTTCACCTTCAAGCCTACTGGCTAGGTAGAAGATTTGCGGCTCATTTGGAAATACTTTTAAAAATGACTGAAAACGCTTTTAAAGAAAATATTTTTTGGTCCAAAAGCACTTAAAGTGTTTTATGTCAGAAGCATCAGTTATGTGTTTCTTGTAAGAAGCACTTCAAGTGTTTTTTCAGGATTTATTTGTAATTTTACTATAGATTTGTTTCAAAAACACTTTCACAAAAAACGCTTTTAATAATTTTAAAAGTACTTCCAAATGGGTCACATTGTCAACTCAGCGATACATTAGTATGAATAAACTCTACTTTGCACCCCTTTTAATATACTTGTCATAGTTTGATTTTTATCCTATAAATAATTACTAGTTCTGAACAAAATTATGGAACAAAGAGAGAGCGTGGAAGAGGTAAAAATTTTATTTTTCAAAATCTAAAATTAGAAATATGCTATAATTGAGGATGAAAAATGACACACCCCGACCTAAATTCGAGGCATGCTGGCCATCACATGAGAGTGACATAGCCAAGTGCACAGTGCGGAAGCAATAATGATATAAGAAATGAGAATAAATAAAAACCAACTAACTAAAATACTAGATGAGATAAGATGAAAGTGCGATATTAAAAGTGACTACGCATAACCATAGCGTAGGTAGGCTAAGTGCAATCCGGCAGGACGATTACTAGTTATACAATACCAAAGATGGTCCTACAATTGTGATGATATGTCAGAACCACTGTCAATTCCTCGTGAGCCACCAACGAGCAATCCTACCTAAAACCTTGAGGGGCGCAAAACAGAAAGTGTGAGTGGGCAAAAACAAAGCTTTTCAAAATCATTTCACTATCAAAAGTAGTAACCTTTGCCGTAAAACCCGTAAAATTCCCAAAAAATAGCATATACGATTATATCTCAAAGCATATTCAAATAGCAATCCACTGAAAATACCATGTCAAATCTTAACAAGAAATAAGTAAGTCAGGTGCAATAAATCAATAAGAAATAATATGTCAGCCGGAGTCACCTAAAATGACTTGTACGGCTGGGTCCACAACTCATCAATCAAATTCTGCACACGAGTCGGAACCATCTAATGTGGTCTGAACGACAGGCTAGGTGTACATAAATACGCTCAAGTGCTACGATCACGTGAAGTCTGTGCGAAGTATCGCAAGTCACCTACGAGTCGGAACCACCTAATGTGGTATGTATGACAGGCTAGCACATGCCTTGGATCCAAGGTGAGCGTGCGGTGCGGGAGGTGAACAATCACGTGAAGGCTAGGTCCTATCCTCAGGCGGAGCACTAACACCGGGGTGCAGAATAAATAGCTCGAAATGCATCTCAACACTAATATATTCACTAACATCACTACCATCAATATACTCACCTGAAGCTTACCTGAGTGTCCACAGCGTCGAGCAACAATATATATATATAACCATAATAATGCACAATTAAACATAAAGAGCATTTGACATGGCTTTCAAAGTATCAAATCATTTAATAAAAAGCATTTGGTCCAAAACCTTAGCATATACACACACGACTCAACGTTTAAAGGGCATGATAGAAATTTTCATGCTCTCGAGGATAAAATAATATATACGTTCGGGACGGGCTGTCACAAAAAAGATTAAAATTTAGTTTGTGCGAAATTACATACTATGATTTTATTTTGTGATAAAATATCAAATTGTATTTTCACTTTCTTTTGAGCGACAGAAGAGAGCTTTTTAACAGGTGAGTTTGTTCGTGTTAATGGATTGTTATTAAGCATGAATGGTTGTATTACATTAATATTTTTTCATAACAAATGAAAAAAATTATGTACAATAAGTTGAAGGGCGGTGAGTTGAGTTTCACAACAAACTTGTAATAATGCGATTCAATTTTACTTTTGACGAAAATCAAATCTAATATCTCACACTTTTAAATAAAAAAATACCATTAGAATGTAATAATGAAAAATTAATTTAACATTTTAGAATTCTATGACAATGAAAGCCCGATCCCTATCAATCGCATGCTTAAATAAAAAAATACCATTAGAACGTAATAATGAAAAATTAATTTAACATTTTAGAATTCTACGACAATGAAAGCCCGATCCCTATCAATCGCATGCAAAACAAAAAAGCGACCTTCCACAAAAAAGCAAAAGTAATAAAAAAATAATAAAAAAATAAAAAAGGATCCTTCATTCAAGGCGACAAAAACTCAAACACAATGATGATGACGCACAACACAACACAACACAACAACAGAGAATATTTCATTCCCATCTCAAGACCGTCAAGACACCTCGTATTACCGCCACTTAAAGTCAAACACAGGCTTACATCTCCACCGTTCATCTGTCATCACTGCTACTCAATCAACGGTCAGCTTCCCTCCAATTTCAAACTCCCCCTTCTCACAAACGGAGGCGAGGCGACCGTATATATTCCACTCGGTTGGCGGTCTCTCTTCCTATCCTCTTCACTCCTCTCACTCCTCCCCTACTCTGCTCTCTCTCTCTCCAAACTTTTCTGGAACTATCAAATCTTGAATTTTGGTAGCTTTTTTCAGTAGGAATTATAGAATCCAGATCCAAATTTGGACCATTTCCCCTCAATTTTCTTGTTCAAAGATCAAAACTTTGACCTCCAAAAACTGGTTAGTTACTCAAAAAATGAGTATCTTTTTTTTTTTTTTTTTTTTTTAAACTTTCATTGAATCTTTTTTATATAATTTCCACAATTTAAGGTGAAATAGTTAGCCTAGGAAAATTTGACATGGGTTGTCAACAGTCACTACTGTCTTGATGTCTAATTCCCTTCTGTTTTGCACGTCTTCCGAAGTTGACCAGATGCTTTGAAAAATATAGATTAATTTAGTGTGGATAAAATAAAAAGTTAAAGATGTAATGTTTCTTACAATTTTTTTCACTTTTCAGCTTCCCAGAAACGAAGGCCTGACTTGAACTCCAAGTGGAACTTGAACTGAATTGTTCTCTGGTACTGCTAGCAATGGCGGTCGATGCGAGCACAATTGCAACGGAATCAATGAAAATTCTGATGGCCTCCGACCACACATCAGTGGTTTCGATGAACCTTTTCGTGGCGCTTCTCTGCGCTTGTATTCTACTTGGTCATTTGCTGGAGGAAAGTCGATGGATGAACGAGTCCATCACAGCCCTTGTAATTGTAAGTCAGCTTTTATTGTTCTACGACGGTATAGGAAATGATTTCCGCACATCCCTGTTCATTTTTGTCCGTTGATTTGTTCAATCCAAATGCTAGAAATAACGAATGGCGTGCAAGGAGAGGAAATGGACGTGCGGAAATCACTTCCTTATGTGCATATGTATTCGTTATATGTGTGTGTTTATGGAGAACCGGAAATGATTTTGTGGGAGTTTTTGTTTTGGTGGGCAGGGACTGTGCACAGGAGTTGTAATTTTGCTCACAACTGGAGGAAAAAGCTCACATTTGTTAGTGTTCAGTGAAGATCTCTTCTTTATATATCTGCTTCCGCCTATCATTTTTAATGCCGGGTAAGTTCAATGCGGTTTTGTGGATGTAGTTTTAACTCATTGTTTACCTGATCAGTTTAATTAACCTTCAAAACGTACGCAATCGGTATATGGTTCTTGCTTTTTATATAAGTTCTGCTCGATAACAGGAGCTGCAGTGCTTAAGCATTAGTACAAGTCGAGATTGATTGTTACTGCATAATAACTCGATCGATGTAAACCTTAAAAGAGTGTATTAATGGAATTTAGTAAATATTTATTTCGATTATTTTACTCGCTAATTGGCAGTACATTATAATTGATCTTTTCTTCTCAACGTCATCAGGTTCCAGGTCAAGAAGAAGCAATTTTTTCGTAATTTCATTACTATCGTGACGTTTGGTGCTGTTGGAACTCTCATATCCTTTGCCATCGTATCCTTAGGTAACTCGACAACCTGAGGATTTTAGCTTTTGTAGCATAGGTTTCTGCTGGAAGGTTTAAAGATGTGAGACATTTGCGTGTTAGGATATTTGTGCAGAGCAAAAATGTTTGAAACAATACATCATTTAAAGTATGAGCAGGACTGCCTCTTCAGTATAATTGGTTTCAAACAAGCTTCTGCGTTACTAGCTTCTTCGATTTTGATTGACCAGCGGATAATTTCAATGATGTTTTTAATGGTTGTTCATGAATTCTTTTGTATTTTGAACCAGGTGCAATGCACTTTTTTCACAAGTTCAGTGTCGGTTCCCTCAAGATTGGAGATTATCTTGGTATACTTTATGTCTTCAAATTATTGCTGTTTTGTTTTTGTCTTGTTATTTTCTGCTTTATTGGATCAGTCCCTTGGTTGCAGCACTTGGCGCGATATTTTCTGCAACCGATTCTGTTTGCACCTTACAGGTATGCATGGTCTTTGTGTCTTGTGAAGGATGTGCTCCTGTTGCAGATTTAATAACGACGACTGAATTAATCCAAACTTTTGAATGCAGGTGCTGAATCAGGATGAAACGCCTTTGTTGTACAGCCTGGTTTTTGGGGAAGGTGTCGTTAATGATGCTACATCAATAGTGCTTTTCAATGCGATCCAGAGCTTCGACCTCTCTCACATCAATACAAGCACTGCTTTGCAATTTTTTGGAAACTTTTTATATTTGTTTGTTACAAGTACAATCCTGGGAGTCGCAGTAAGCCTCCCTCCCTCCCTCTCTCTCTCTCTCTCTCTCTCTCTCCCAAAATAAATTGCAGACACATACATCTTTTTTTTCTTAACGCTACTTTCTTGCAGGCTGGACTACTAAGTGCATTTATCATCAAGAAGCTCTACTTCGGCAGGTTTGTATAATTTTACACTGAAGGACGGAGTTTTTAAACATGACTTCGAGTAGTGGTCTTATACTTGTTTTTTCTAATTTTCAATAATCAGGCACTCAACTGATCGCGAAGTCGCTCTTATGATACTCATGGCTTACCTGTCATACGTGCTGTCTGAAGTAAGATTTGTGACAACTCGTACATCGTGTTTCTTTGGTTTTGTTTCTTATCTAAAAAGAGCTCTGACCATAAAACAAAATTTTGATTTATCATTCAGCTATGTTATTTGAGTGCCATTCTCACTGTGTTCTTTTGCGGAATTGTTATGTCTCACTACACATGGCATAACGTGACTGAAAGTTCACGAGTGACAACTAAGTACGTTAAATATCCATAAACATCTTCCTGGAAAATTGAGAGGCGTTCTCATTCGATCTGCCGAAACCTGTGGAAAACATTGCTGATGTTTCATTCTCTTTACAAACTAATGCAGGCCTACTTTTGCCACTCTCTCATTTGTGGCCGAGATCTTTATCTTTCTTTATGTCGGCATGGATACCCTGGACATTGACAAGTGGAGATTTGTGAGTGATAGGTATGATCAATGCAGAAAAAGGAAATCGGCCTCCTTTTAAACTCGTTACGTCTTGTACAACGTGTTTAGTTGATCTCCGTTTGTTGGTTAATTTTGCTTTGCTTTATTTTCATTGTTCAGCCCTGGAAAATCCATGGCGGTGAGTTCGATACTGTTGGTACTGGTTCTGGTTGGAAGAGCAGCCTTTGTTTTTCCCTTGTCTTTCTTATCCAACTTGACTAAGAAATCTCCACAAGACAAGCTTAGTTTAAAGCAACAAGTAAGAGTTTATCCAATTCTATCTCTTTTGGTGTACATTCTTTGAATCAAATGAAATATTACAGATCTCCGCGCATTTCCCGGTTTTCAGGTTACAGTTTGGTGGGCGGGGCTTATGCGTGGCTCTGTTTCAATGGCGCTTGCTTATAATCAGGTAAAGATTGAACGCTACGTAGTCCTTTCTGTTGCCTATGAAACTCATTTTTTGTAATCTTCGGGACTTTTAAGACAGTTGGACGAAAGCGAGAAGAACTTCATGATTGTGTACTCGTGATCTTTGCTTGGGAAAGTTTTGTCACACAAACATTGATATTTTGTTGTGAATGCGTATGCAGTTTAATAGGTCCGGCCATACGGACTTGCGTGCGAATGCGATCATGATCACCAGCACCATCACAGTTGTTCTTTTCAGCACAGTGGTAAGACACCTGCGACTTGAAAACCGGACTCATTCGGGACACATTTTGTATATAAACCCGCAAATGATTGGTTTGGTATATTACATCCTTTTGTTTGTGCAGGTGTTTGGTTTGATGACTAAACCACTTGTGAGAATCTTGCTTCCTGTCTCAAAACACGTCTCGAGTATGATTTCTTCTGAACCGTCTAGTCCTAAATCAATCGTTGTGCCACTACTCGGCAATGGCCAAGATTCAGAGGTGAACTGTGGGGTGGAAGATTCAGAGGCAAACATAGGACCCGTGGACATACCCCGTCCAACTAGTTTACGAATGCTCTTAAGCTCTCCTTCTCACACCGTCCACCATTACTGGCGAAGATTTGATAATGCTTTCATGCGGCCTGTTTTTGGCGGGCGGGGTTTTGTGCCTTTCGTTCCAGGCTCACCTGTTGAAGAAATTGGAAATCAATGGCATTGAGACGGAACTAACACACATATATAACTACTTATACACAATTACAGATGAGCACTAATTTATGTAATGTATAGGATGTGCTTGGGAGTGGCTGCAGTGTGCATTTGTTCATACAAAGGATACTTTGGAGTGTGGTGACAGCATTTTACACAGGATGAGCTGCTTGTTTCGTGTGGTGGTTCGGAAATTTTCGTGTCTGCGTAGGTTGCTGATTAGGTTAAATCCTTAGCACAGTTGATGCCCTTGTAAGTTTTGTGTGATTGGTGTTGTAATGAACCTTCAAATTTTTTGATTTCGGAAATTGCATCGACTGAGTGGTTTGAAAAATCAACGGTTACATCTTGCATATAGGGATCTAATATATCTTTGCAACGGTTAGATGAAAAATAAGAGAAGATTTTTGGCCCCGCGTTACCATTTTCATCACCTATAGAAGAGATTAATGTCGTTTGTACAAACAAGCAATCATCAATAGATGAAAATAC
>VIEB01001896.1:0-19170 GCA_006547085.1 Malus baccata | reverse complement strand
TCACTCTTTTTTTTTTTTCAAACTTTTCATATTTTTTTTTTTCTCTTTTTTTTTCCGTGCCTATGGCAAACAATTCCTCATGAACAAATACTTCCCCCACACTTGTTTTCTGCCAACATAGATCACAAGGAATTCAATACGAATCATGCTTTACTATGCTTTAAGAACAAGGGTATGGATGGTCCTAAACTAGGCTAGGTGAGGAAAACATGGGTTAACAAAGAATAGGCTAACAAGGCTCAACGGGGTTACAACCTACAAATCACAATGACATAGGGCACACGGCTTTTTGGCTAAGGTGGTGGTAACTACACAACTTCATCTTGAATATGTGTTATGCAAATCAATAACATGCTTTGAATGAAATGGGCATGAGTTCTAGCATTTGGAACTAAATGATGAAACGCCTTCTAAGTAGCAACCAAGCAAAGAATAATGAGATCATGCAACGACTTTAGTAAACAAAGAATGCACAGATTTTAACTCTCCAAATAAACGTTTAGGCTCAAGTCTCACAAGGTTGTAGCGTTAGTTTGAGTTCCTTCCTTCAAGCATGTTACAAAAACTAATTTTTTTTTCTTTATGATTGCATGTGAATTCATAAGTTATAACCACAACTAAGCATAAACAAAGAGTAAATCAAACTTTCATCCATGTTAATCACTCTCTTTAACAGCCATGTAATTACAAACCGAATCCTCATTATTGTGTTGGAAGGTACCCTAAGACACAAACAAACACACAAAAATAACTCTTTTTGGGTTTTTAAAACAAATTTTTCAAATTTTTCTTGGATTTTCGGATTTTTAGAGCAACACATACTAAAACACACCAAAACAGCCTAAAAACACCTAAAAACAGCAAGGAACAACATTTAAAATTATGGGTGAGAAACCCTACGAATTTGCAAGAAAACACATTGGTTACCCCTCCACACTTAAATCAAACATTGTCCTCAATGTTTCAAGCAAAAACTATCACAAATAACCAACAAGCAAAGAAAACAGCAACTAAGCAATCTAAATGGTAGAAACGAAATAACAACAAAGAGAAGGGTTTAGGAACGCAAATCTGGAAGTGGAGTGAAAGTTCCATCGTTCCTAAGTTGACGATACTTCTCTTTAAGCTTCCCTAGGTCCCACGGCATGGAACTGATCCTTGAATGGAAGGTGATACTTGAAATGATCCGGCAATGGTTTAAATTTGAGAGTGGGTGCCTGAATCATTAACAACATGTAAGTATAAAATGTAATGGAAATTGGAGTAGATGACTTACTTTTTCTCTCCGTAAAGAACTCAAGGATGAACACCACTTCTTTTAAAGTTTCAGGGACTTTGAATTTGGCCAGATTTACTACGATGGTTGTGATTTGTCCCGTGTCATCAAACTTAAATTCTTTGGGCTTTGTTGTTTCAAATACGTCCTCTTTGATGAATTCTTGATATTCTCCAGCCACTACTTTCTCTTGAATCATTCTTCTTGATGTACAAAGTCCCTTGAACCATTCAACACAATCTGGAACTTGCTTTGTTGCACCAAGAATTGGAATATCACTTTGCACCTTGGGAAGGGCTTCCATGATTTCTTTTTCACTCTCTTCTTTCTTGAGAATCAAAAACCTGCGAGGAAAAGGGACGTCTGGTGGAATGGGGTAAGAAGCAATTGAATTTGGAACCACCTTACCTGAGTTGGACTGCATAGGGACTCTAGGAGGCTGCGACAAGGGTTGTTCTTCTTCCTCCTCCTCAATTAGTAGATGTTCGTCCTCCTCCTGGCTTTGTTTGGACGCCTTTGGTTCAGCTCCAACCTCCATGGCACTTCCCAAAGTGATGGCTTCAGTAATTTTAAAATCTTCCATTGGATTTACAATGTTTGCATTGGAGAATTCACTTTGTTCTTTAATTTGTGCCATGAACTCCATGATCTGCCCAACTTGCTTCTCTAATTCATCCATCTTTTTGGCTCGATTTTGCATCCTCTTGGTTTGATTTTCTTGCCCCTGAGACAAATTGGTGAGTAACTTAAGAAGTGTATCATTATCCAAGGACGTATCTGAACTTGTTTGGGAAGATTGTGGAGGAGGCTGTGGTGGTGCATATGGCCACTGATAGAACTCCTCAGATGGCTGTGAGTATTCTTCTTGTTGTGAGCCCTGTGTCAAAGAGGTTAGTACATCAAGAATTTCATCATAACTCATAGGCATACTTGAATTCGATTGGAATTGTTGTGGGTGAGACGGTGGTGGCTGCATAGGCGTGGTGTAGAACTCCTCATATGGCTGCCAATATGCATCTTGTTGAGCCTCCTTGGCTTGATTTTGTGAGCCCTGCACCAAAGAATTTATTTCATTAAGAAGTTGATTATAATCTATTGACGAATCTGAGTTTGATTGAGCATATTGTATATGAGGTTGCGGTGGCTGCATAGGTCTTGAATAGAACTCCTCATATGGCTGCCAATATGCTTCGTGTTGAACTGGTTGAGGTCCCCACCACATAGAGTTTGAATGATCACTCCAATCAAATGTTGGGATACTTTGTCTTGTGGTCATTTCGACATATTGTGATAATTGAGAAGTAAGATTCGCCATTTGAGCTTGAAGTTTAGCAAAATCCATGTCTTACTTCTCTAGTACCTTAAATCAAAGAAAGAGAATAAATCAAATATCAAAAGTAAAATAAACAAAACAAAACCAAATAAGAAACTAAAAACAAAAGACACAAAAAGAAACAAAGTCAGTAACTAAAACAAAAACAAAAACAAACTAAACGAAAAGAAAAGAACCAAGGGATTAGCAAAGTTGCTAATCCCCGGCAACGGCGCCAAAATTTGATATGATATTTTACTAGCACACAAATTAAACCCTCTTTTGTCAAATTGTAGTAAAGATGTAAGTAGGGATCGTTCTAAACCGGGGATTAGGAGGGATTGCTAAACACTTGGAAACTGACTTAAAAACTCAAAAACAAAGTTTAAAACACTAAACTAGACTCAAAGAATACAAAACTAAAAGTTAAAACACTTAAACAAACCTAAAAACTAAAACAGCAACTAGAAGGCTCAAAACTGCCTAAAAACCACTTTCTGGGCAGTTTTGAGAACCTAACAAGAACTTGGACGAATTTGGGTGAAAACTTGAATCAAAACACTTAGAAACACAAATCAAAACACTTTCTAACTAATCTAAGACTTCAAAATAAAGGGGGATTTGTTTTGGACGAAAATTGAAAACAAAACAGAAACTTTAAAACAAAACAGATTGTAAAACGTTTTTGGATGAAAAGGATGGATAAAAGGCTAGTTAGGAGGTTCTTCTCCACACATGTCACACTTGCAAACAAAACGATTTTCAGTTGTTCTTCCAATAAATTATAAATACTCAACGCCCCAAATTAACCGTGAATTGCACTAATTAACCCTCAGTTTTTCCACAAGTTATTAAGTTGGATGATTGCATACGACAACCCAAAACATTCCCTACAAGTTCCCTACATGAATTGCATAATAGAGATACAAGCAAGAATCATTACGTTCTATGAAAAACATAAGCATTGACGAAGCATTCGTTACTATGAATTGCATGAAACTTATGCTAAGAATTCATTCAACGCGATCGTTTTCAAGCGACCTTCACTACTTGTGATTATAAGATTGTAACTATTAGGTGAAACTCCCTCATAATCTAGCATCATATTCATGCATGAAAACTAAGCGTGCACTCTCAATCAACATACACAAATAAGTTATCAATCAAGTAGATGAACGAATTGAATCCACAACTTATGAAATAACAACTGAATGTAATCAAATCATATTGCAAGCATGTACATGGTTTCGAATCACCCCCCAACTAAGGGGGTTTAGTTCCTCATACTCACAACACAAAGTTTATTGAATTGAAACATTGAAAACATAAGAAAGATTACACCTAAAAGTTCCAGCAATCTGCAATAGACTAGCAAGCACATTCAAGAGCACTCCTTCTTCCTTCTTGCTGCGGCATGATGCGAAATAGATAAGCACACAAATTAAACCCTCTTTTGTCAAATTGTAGTAAAGATGTAAGTAGGGATCGTTCTAGACCGGGGATTAGGAGGGATTGCTAAACACTTGGAAACTGACTTAAAAACTCAAAAACAAAGTTTAAAACACTAAACTAGACTCAAAGAATGTAAAATTAAAAGTTAAAACACCAAAACAAAGCAAAGGAACCAAAACAGCAAATAAACACTCAAAACTGCCTTAGAAGCACAATCTGGGCAGTTTTGAGTACTAACACAAATTTGGACGAATTTATGTTATAACTTGACTCAAAACACTAGAAAACATAAACTAACACACTTTCTAACTAATCTAGGACTCTAAAATAAAGGGGGATTTTGTTTTGACGAAAATTAAAATAAAGAAAACAGATTGGAAATAGGGCAGATTGTAAAAACAATTTTGGTGAAATAGATGGGTGGAAGGCTAGTTAGGAGGTTCTTCTCCACACATGTCACACTTGCAAACAAAACGATTTTCAGTTGTTCTTCCGATAAACTATGAATACTCAACGCCCCAAATTAACCGTGAATTGCACTAATTAACCCTCAGTTTTTCCACAAGTTATTGAATTGGATGATTGCATACGACAACCCAAAACATTCCCTACAAGTCCCCTACATGAATTGCATAATAGAGATACAAGCAAGAATCATTAAGTTCTATGAAAAACATAAGCATTGACGAAGCACTCGTTACTATGAATTGCATGAAACTTATGCCAAGAATTCATTCAACGCGATCGTTTTCAAGCGACCTTCACTACTTGTGATTATAAGATTGTAACTATTAGGTGAAACTCCCTCATAATCTAGCATCATATTCATGCATGAAAACTAAGCGTGCACTCTCAATCAACATACACAAATAAGTTATCAATCAAGTAGATGAACGAATTGAATCCACAACTTATGAAATAACAACTGAATGTAATCCAATCATATTGCAAGCATGTACATGGTTTCGAATCACCCCCTAACTAAGGGGGTTTAGTTCCTCATACTCACAACACAAAGTTTATTGAATTGAGATGGTTTGGATAGACTAGCAAGCACATTCAAGAGCACTCCTTCTTCCTTCTTGTTGCGGCACCAGGGATGGAGATGGTTTGGATGGGTTTTTGATGATGTAGAATGGTGGAAAAGTGTCTAGGATGGGTGTATGGCATGGCTAGGGGGGTTTGGGTTCAGAAAATATAGATTTAGGTCAAGGTTGGGCACGGCAAAGGTAGTGGTGATGGTTCTGGCGTGAATGGGACTGAATAAAGATGTTTGTGGCTGAACAAGAATGTTTATTTAAAGGGATTAGGAAATTAAAACCCTAAGTTATTTTTGGTAAACAGAAATTAAGTCTAAAACTTATCTAAATAGGAAATAGAATCAGAAAATTCAAGGGAATTAGGCTAAGAGGTGAGGCTAGGTTTAGGGAAAGGTGTGAATGACCTAAAATTGATAGGAAAGAGGATCCCTTGCACGGCAAGGGTGTGTGAGAAAGGGTAACCCTCGGCAAAGGAAGGGGAAACAAGGAGAAGGTGCGGCAAGGGTCCAAAGGTGGTTTAGGGCCTTTGTCTTATGTCCCAAAGTGCATAAAAGGTAACCAAAGTGGCTGGAAATTAAGGACATTTAGGAATAGGAAAGTTCAACCAAAATAGGAAACCTTGGCTTAACTTTCCTACTTCAAGTAGGAATCCTTGTTGGAGTAGGAATCCTTGTTCTTCTAGGAATCCTCAAATGAGTAGGAATCCTTCTTCGATTAGGAATCCTTTGTTGATTAGGAATCCTTCTGGGATTAGGAAACCAACTTTCTTCAAGACTTAAATTCATCCATTCCTTTTTGCTCCAAAAGGCTCCATTTTGCTTCTTTTTGCACACTTTGACCTTAGAACCTGAAAACACACAAAAATGACTTTAAACACTGAAATAGCTAAGTAAACACATCTTAAATGCACGAGAACAAGCCAATTAAGTAGCATAAATATGCTCCTATCAAATTCCCCCACACTTAGCTTTTGCTAGTCCTCGAGCAAAACAAACAAAAGAAAGGGAACAAAACGAAACAAACTAACCAAAACAAAACCTAAACCTTCCAACATTTGCCTCAGGGATTTCCAATGCACATAACATGTTAAAGATTGTTATCCCCACAGATTTGAGTTCTCTTTACTCATAAGCACATACTTAATTAAAGCCACTACTTACTAGTTCACAAGTAATCAATTAAAACAATGCTTTGAATGTAGTAACATGCCTTAGAGAATTCCCTCAATTCCTTACAAGATATACACTCTATTTTCACTCAGATTTTCTAACTCCACACCCTACACTAGTCATATGTGAGAAGATTGATGTAGATATGAAAATGAATGCTCACAATTTTCACTCAGATTTTCTAACTCCACACCCTACACTAGTCATATGTGAGAAGATTGATGTAGATATGAAAACGAATGCTCACATATATGTTTCACAAAGAACGCAATTTCTAGAGTTTAAGAAGCATGTTTAGATATGATCTCATGAATGGAATGCTACTACTTAGATGCGAGAACCAGTGACACCATATGCTCATACCAAATTCAAACTCCACAAATTGAAACACATAACACTCAAGATAGAAGTTAAGGGTTGTAATGGGGCTTGGGGTGTTGGTTAACAAGGAAAGGATAAGGAAAACAAACGTTCTTCAAGCGATAGTAAGCAAAGTAATGAAATTGAGACTTAGAATTCACTTAGATTGCAGAAATTAACTTTAACACACAAGGGGGAGACTTAAACAACTCCTTAGGGTCAAATTCATTGTTTTGGACCCTTACTTCAACAAACAATACTTTGGAACTCTTTTTCTCAACTTTTTAACTCTTTTTTTTTCATACTTTTCATACTTTTTCTTCATTTTTTTCTTTTTCCACGAAATTTTTTTTTCTTTTTTTTTTCTTTTCTTTGCCGTGCCTATGGCACACAATTCCTCACGAAAAAAATACTTCCCACACACTTTGTTTCTGCCAACATAGATCAAAAGGAATTCAATTCGAATCATGCTTTACTATGCTTTAAGAACAAGGGTATGGATGGTCCTAAACTAGGCTAGGTGAGGAAAACATGGGTTAACAAATAATGAAGGCTAACAAGGCTCAATGGGGTTAAAACCTACAAATCACAATGACATAGGGCACACGGCTTTTTGGCTAAGGTGGTGGTCACTACACAACTTCATCTTGAATGTGTGTTATGCAAATCAATAACATGCTTTGAATGAAATGGGCATGAGTTCTAGCATTTGGAACTAAATGATGAAACGCCTTCTAAGTAGCAACCAAGCAAAGAATAATGAGATCATGCAACGACTTTAGAAAACAAAGAATGCACAGATTTTAACTCTCCAAATAAACGTTTAGGCTCAAGTCTCACAAGGTTGTAGCGTTAGTTTGAGTTCCTTCCTTCAAGCATGTTACAAAAACTGATTTTTTTTCTTTATGATTGCATGTGAATTCATAAGTTATAACCACAACTAAGCATACACAAAGAGTAAATCAAACTTTCATCCATGTTAATCACTCTCTTTAACAGCCATGTAATTACAAACCGAATCCTCATCATTGTGTTGGAAGGTACCCTAAGACACAAACAAACACACAAAAACAACTCTTTTTGGGTTTTTTAAAACAAATTTTTCAAATTCTTATGTGATTTTCGGACTTTTACTTTAAAACACACTAAAACACACCAAAACTGCTCAAAAACACTTAAAAACAGCAAGGAACAAGTCTCCAAGTTAAGGGTGATAAAATCCCACGAATTTGCATCTAAAACACTTAGTTACCCCCCCACACTTAAATCAAACATTGTCCTCAATGTTTCAAGCATAAAATCACAGTAAACAAAAAGAAACACACAAACAGCAACTAAAACAACTAAATAGGCAGATTCGAAATAAACAACAAAGTGAAGAGTTTAGGAACGCAAATCTGGAATTGGAGTAAGTCCTTGGTCTTCCTTTGTTGAATTGCATGGGTTGCCTCCCAAGTAGCGCTTTCTTTTACGTCGTACAGCCGGACGAAAAGCCTATTCACTCTCCATTTGTGCCCACGGCACCCAAAGAAATATCATCCACGGTTTGTTCAACAAAGTTCTCATAATATGGCTTCAAACGGTGTCCGTTCACTTGGAATTCATGACCTGTTTTGAGACTTTGAATCTGGATGGCACCATAAGAAGATACGTTAGTAATAACAAACGGTCCAATCCACTTAGATCATAACTTACCGAGAAACAACCGTAAACGAGAATTAAATAGCAACATTTTCTGCCCAATTGTTAATGTTTTCCCTCTAATCATCTTGTCATGAAATGCCTTGGTCTTCTCTTTATAAATTCGAGCATTCTCATAAGCATCATGCCTAATCTCTTCAAGCTCGTTCAATTGAAACTTTCGATGATTTCCAGCCGTGTCCACATCCATATTGAAAGCAACGACTTTAGAAAACAAGAATGCACAGATTTTAACTCTCCAAATAAACGTTTAGGCTCAAGTCTCACAAGGTTGTAGCATTTGTTTGAGTTCCTTCCTTCAAGCATGTTACAAAAACTAATTTTTTTTTTCTTTTATGATTACATGCGCTCCAATCCTTCCTTGTAGGCCCAACAGTCTTCTCAAGAACTTGTTTGATCTCACGGTTGGAAACCTCGGCTTGGCCATTTGTTTGAGGATGGTAAGGTGTGGATACTTTATGATTGACATTGTACTTCCTCAACAACGCCTCAATGGTCCGGTTGCAAAAGTGAGACCCCCCCATCACTAATTATCACACGTGGCATGCCAAACCTTGCAAAGATGTTAGTTCTAATAAAATTTGCAACCACTTTAGAATCATTAGTCCGGGTGGCTTTTGCTTCCACCCACTTTGACACATAATCAACCGCAAGTAATATATACATGAAACCATACGAAGAAGGAAAGGGACCCATAAAATCAATACCCCAAACATCAAAAATTTCAACATTTAGGATAGAAACTTGCGGCAATTGGTCCTTGGCAGTTATATTTCTATGTTTCAAGCATAAACTAACACAAATAACAAATAAACAAACAAACAGCAACGAACACACTAAACATGGCAGAAACGAAATAACACAACAAAGAGAAGAGTTTAGGAACGCAAATCTGGAATTGGAGTGTTCTCTAGGTCTTGCTTTAACGTCGTACAGCCGGACGAAACGCCTCAACTCCGAATTATGCACACAACGACGCACAATCTGATCAGGGCAGATTTTCCACAAATATGGGTCATCCCAAACATAAAAACGTGCATCATACCTTAGCTTATCACGTTGGGCTTTGCTTAGGGTGTTAGGAACTTGCTTCGACACCAAGAAATTGACCAAATCGGCATACAACAAAGGAACTTGCTTCGACACCAAGGGGTACTTACCTTAATGGACAAAAGTTCATCCGGAAACGTCTCAGAAATGGGGAGGGACTCTTCTTCACGCACCAATCTGCTCAAGTGGTCAGCCACCACGTTTTCACAACCTTTCTTGTCCCTAATTTCAATATCGAACTCTTGAAGTAGGAGCATCCAACGAATGAGCCTTGGTTTAGCCTCCGTTTTGGTGAAAAGATACTTCAAGGCTGCATGGTCAGTGAAAACAATTACTTTAGTACCAATTAGATATGATCTAAATTTATCTAAAGCAAATACAACCGCCAAAAGTTCTTTTTCGGTTGTAGAATAATTCAATTGAGCATCATTTAGAGTGCGTGAAGCATAATAAATAACATGGGAATGTTTATTTTTTCTTTGACCCAAAACAGCCCCAAGTGCATAATCCGAGGCATCACACATCAATTCAAATGGAATGGACCAATCCGGAGGAGTGATGATGGGTGCAGTGGTAAGTAGCTCCTTGAGATGCTTGAATGCCTTCTCACATGCCTCGTTGAACTCAAAAGACACATCCTTTTGGAGGAGGCGGCATAGGGGTTGTGCAATCTTGGAAAAGTCTTTGATAAATCTTCTATAGAATCCTGCATGACTAAGAAACGAACGAACCTCTCTAACCGAAGTAGGAGAGGGTAAGTAACGTACAAGATCTACTTTAGACTTATCAACTTCAATTCCTTTTTCAGAGATTATATGACCCAAAACAATACCTTGGTTAACCATAAAGTGACACTTTTCCCAATTCTACACAAGGTTTGTTTCAACACAACGTTTCAAGATTAAAGTGAGATTATCCAAGCATTTGTCAAATGAATCACCAAACACACTAAAATCATCCATGAATATCTCAATAATCTTTTCAACATAATCCGAAAATATGCTTACCATACACCTTTGAAACGTGGCAGGAGCATTGCACAAGCCAAATGGCATGCGTCGATATGCAAATGTTCCAAAGGGACAAGTAAAAGGGGTCTTTTCTTGATCATCCGGGGCAATGACAATTTGGTTATAACCTGAATATCCATCAAGAAAACAATAAAAGGAATGACCGGCTAACCTTTCCAACATTTGGTCTAGAAACGGCAAAGGAAAGTGATCCTTCCTTGTGGTGGCGTTTATCTTCCTATAATCAATGCACACACGCCAACCAGTTTGAATCCTCATGGGTACAAGCTCATTCTCGGCATTTTCCACAACTATCACTCCGGATTTCTTAGGCACACATTGGATAGGTGAAACCCAACGACTATCGGAGATGGGATAAATCACCCCACAATCTAGAAGTGTGATTATCTCCTTTTTCACTACTTCCATCATCGGAGGGTTAAGACGGGTCGAAATTTATCTAAAGCAAAGACAACGGCAAGAAGTTCTTTTTTCGTAGTGGAGTAGTTCAATTGTGCATCATTCAACGTCCGTGAGGCGTAGTAGATGACATGCGGCCTCTTTTCCTTTGTTTGTCCTAAAATAGCTCTTAAAGCATAGTCGGACACATCACACATGAGCTCGAAAGGTAGACTCCAATCCGGTGGAACAATGATGGGTGTCGTGGTCAATAACTCCTTGAGTTGCTTGAATGATGCCGTGCACTCCTTGGTGAATTCAAACGCCACGTCTTTTTGTAGGAGACGGCAAAGAGGTTGTGCAACCTTCGAGAAATCCTTGATAAACCCACGATAGAAAAGAATGAACCTCTCTAACCAAAGTTGGAGAGGGTAAGTGACGTACAAGATCTATTTTCGACTTATCCACCTCAATACCGTTTTCAGAGACTATATGACCTAAAACTATGCCTTGTTTAACCATGAAATGACATTTTTCCCAATTAAGAACAAGGTTAGTTTCAACGCAACGTTTTAAGATTAAACTAAGATTATGCAAGCAACCATCAAAAGAATTGATGCGAAATAAGTTAACAACTTCCCCATCAAATTCCATGGACAAAGTTCCACTATACACATCAATCTTTGTCCGGGCCGTCTTCATGAATGGTCTTCCAAGTAGATGTCAAATTGTAGTAAAGATGTAAGTAGGGATCGTTCTCAACCGGGGATTAGGAGGGATTGCTAAACACTTGGAAACTGATAGGAGCATATTTATGCGACTTAGTGGGCTTGTTCTTGTGCATTTATGTTGTTTTTCTATAGTTATTTCAGTGTTTAAAGTCATTTTCGTGCCATTTCAGGTTTTAGAGACAAAGTATGCAAAGAAGTGCGAAATGGAGCATTTTAGAGCAAAATTGAGCTGGAATGTTGTGTATGCTAATGGAGCACAAGAAATGGACGAGTTTGAAGGTCAAAGGAGCTTAAGAAATGAAGAAGGGAAAGTGAAGAACAAAGAATTCATATTTGGAAACCAAAATTTCTAAAGTTGGAAGTTTCTATTCTTGGAGGTTTCCATTTTCGAGAGTTTCTATTCTTGGCTTTGGGCTTTTAGATGACCTAAACCCTAATTCCTTGTGGAGCTTCGCCCTTTGCCGCACCTAGGCCTCTAGAATATCTTATTTCCTTGCCTTGCAAGGCATTCTAGAAGGCCCATCTCTAACCCTAACCCTAGCCGCACCCTAGGCCCTTTTTCCATCACCAAAGTCCCAAAATTCTGCCCAAAATCATCCCTAGCCGTACCCCCATCAACCCTAAACCTTCCCATACCATTCCCCATCCATTCTACACCACAAATAACCCCAAAAACCTGTTCTAAAGTTCTCTGCCGCAGCAAGGAGGAAGGAGAATTCGTTGATGAGCTTGCTGCCAAGTTGGAGCGTTCTAGGTGTTTTCTTTCTTTGGATTTTAATTTCTAAATTTATGTATCTTTGCTTTGCGAGTATGAGGAACTAAACCCCCCTTGGCTAGGGGGGGATTCGAAACCATGTTTATGCTTGCTATATGATTTGATTACTTCTAATTGCGTTTCATAAGTTGTGAATTCAATTTACTTATCTACAAGAATTAAAACTGATTTGTGTATGTTGGTTGAGGGTCGACACTTAATTTGCATGCATAAATTGAATGCTAGGATATAAGGAAATTTCACCTAATCGTTATGGACTTATATTCACAAGTAGTAAAGGTTGATGATCTCAATCGCGTTAAGTAAATTCTTGGCATAAGTTTCATGCAATCATCCAATTCAATAACATTAGGAAAATCTGAAGGTTAATTTAAGCGGACCTAATTAACTTGGGGCGTTGAGAATTCATGGGTTATTGAAAAGCAATTGGAAATCGTTTTGAATGCAAGTATAACATGTGTGGAGATGAACCCCTTAGCTAGCCTTCCATCCATTCACTTTCACCAAATTCGTTTTAAAATCTGTTTTGATTTACAAGTTTATGTTTTGCTTTCAATTTCGTAAAAACCAAATCCCCCTTTGTTTTCAAGTGTCAAATTAGTTAGAAAGTGTGTTAGTTTGTGTTTTTAAGTGTTTTGAGTCAAGTTAAAACCTATTTTCGTCAAAATCTTGTTTAGAGTTCAAAACTGGCCAGAAAGTGGTTTTAAGGCAGTTTTGAGTGTTTTTGTGTTATTTTGAGTCTTTTGGTTTGTTTTGGTGTTTTAAGTTATAGTTTTACATTCTTTGAGTCTAGTTAGTGTTCTAAACTTGTTTTTACGTTTTTGAGTCAATTCCAAGTGATTTTGCAATCCCTCCTAATCCCCGGCCTAGAACGATCCCTACTTACGTATTTTGCTACAATTGATAAAAAGAGGGTTAAATTTGTGTGCTTATATATTTCGCATCAGAAACTGACTTAAAAACACAGAAACAAAGTTTAAAACACTAAACTAGACTCAAAGAATGCAAAACTAAAGGTTAAAACACTTAAACAAACCTAAAACTCAAAACAGCAACCTAATGACTCAAAACTGCCTAAAGACCACTTTCTGAGCAGTTTTGAGAACCTAACAAGAACTTGGACGAGTTTGGGTGAAAACTTGAATCAAAATACTTAGAAACACAAATCAAAACACTTTCTAACTAATCTAAGACTTCAAAATAAAGGGGGATTTGTTTTGGACGAAAATTGAAAACAAAACAGAAACTTTAAAACAAAACAGATTCTAGACGAATTTGGATAAAACTATGGATGATAAGCTAGCTAGGAGGTTCTTCTCCACACATGTCACACTTGCATACAAAACGATTTCCAGTTGCTTTTCGATAAACTATGAATACTCAACGCCCCAAATTAACCGTGAATTGCACTAATTAACCCTCAGTTTTTCCACAAGTTATTGAATTGGATGATTGCATACGACAACCCAAAACATTCCCTACAAGTCCCCTACATGAATTGCATAATAGAGATACAAGCAAGAATCATTAAGTTCTATGAAAAACATAAGCATTGACGAAGCACTCGTTACTATGAATTGCATGAAACTTATGCCAAGAATTCATTCAACGCGATCGTTTTCAAGCGACCTTCACTACTTGTGATTATAAGATTGTAACTATTAGGTGAAACTCCCTCATAATCTAGCATCATATTCATGCATGAAAACTAAGCGTGCACTCTCAATCAACATACACAAATAAGTTATCAATCAAGTAGATGAACGAATTGAATCCACAACTTATGAAATAACAACTGAATGTAATCCAATCATATTGCAAGCATGATCATTCACGCCAGAAATCTGCCCTTGATTTCTGCCGCACCTTCCCATCACCAAAGTCCCAAAATTCTGCCCAAAATCATCCCTAGCCGTACCCCCATCAACCCTAAACCTTCCCATACCATTCCCCATCCATTCTACACCACAAATAACCCCAAAAACCTGTTCTAAAGTTCTCTGCCGCAGCAAGGAGGAAGGAGAATTCGTTGATGAGCTTGCTGCCAAGTTGGAGCGTTCTAGGTGTTTTCTTTCTTTGGATTTTAATTTCTAAATTTATGTATCTTTGCTTTGCGAGTATGAGGAACTAAACCCCCCTTGGCTAGGGGGGGATTCGAAACCATGTTTATGCTTGCTATATGATTTGATTACTTCTAATTGCGTTTCATAAGTTGTGAATTCAATTTACTTATCTACAAGAATTAAAACTGATTTGTGTATGTTGGTTGAGGGTCGACACTTAATTTGCATGCATGAATTTGATGCTAGGATATAAGGAAATTTCACCTAATCGTTATGGACTTATATTCACAAGTAGTAAAGGTTGATGATCTCAATCGCGTTAAGTAAATTCTTGGCATAAGTTTCATGCAATCATAGTAACAAGTGCTTCGTCAATGCTTATGGTTTTCATAGAACTTAATGATTCTTGCTTGTATCTCTATTATGCAATCATGTAGGGGACTTGTGGGGAATGCTTTGGGTTGTCGTATGCAATCATCCAATTCAATAACGTTAGGAAAATCTGAAGGTTAATTTAAGCGGACCTAATTAACTTGGGGCGTTGAGAATTCATGGGTTATTGAAAAGCAATTGGAAATCGTTTTGAATGCAAGTATAACATGTGTGGAGATGAACCCCTTAGCTAGCTTTCCATCCATTGTTTTAAGCCAATTTCGTTTTAAAATCTGTTTTGATTTACAAGTTTATGTTTTGTTTTCAATTTCGTAAAAACCAAATCCCCCTTTGTTTTCAAGTGTCAAATTAGTTAGAGAGTGTGTTAGTTTGTGTTTTTAAGTGTTTTGAGTCAAGTTAAAACCTATTTTCGTCAAAATCTTGTTTAGAGTTCAAAGCTGCCCAGAAAGTGGTTTTAAGGCAGTTTTGAGTGTTTTTGTGTTATTTTGAGTCTTTTGGTTTGTTTTGGTGTTTTAAGTTATAGTTTTACATTCTTTGAGTCTAGTTAGTGTTTTAAACTTGTTTTTACGTTTTTGAGTCAATTCCAAGTGATTTTGCAATCCCTCCTAATCCCCGGCCTAGAACGATCCCTACTTACGTATTTTGCTACAATTGATAAAAAGAGGGTTAAATTTGTGTGCTTATATATTTCGCATCAAATTTTTGGCGCCGTTGCCGTGGATTAGCAACTTTGCTAATCCCTTGGATTGTTATCTTCGTTTTTCTTATTAGATCAGATTCTTATGTTATTTTGTTTCTTTTTTTAGGTACTTGTTTATGACTCGGAGTTCTAATCCGGTTCACGAACATATTTTAGACTTTGACGACGATTTTGAGCGTGAGTTGAGACGAAAGAGGAAGAACCCGGAACTTAGTGAATCAAGTGCAAGTTCCGAGTCCGTTTCTGAATTTGAAGAGGAAGTGGAAGACATGGCAGCGGACAACCGAACGATCAAGGACTTTCCGCTTCGGGATTGGATAATGCCGCACCTCTATGTATCCAATACCCTAGGGCGGCTCCGGACAAAACTGCCGAGTTCGAATTGAAGTCAAGCTTGTTACATCACATTCCGAAGTACCATGGGCTGTCCATGGAAGATCCAAACAAGCACTTGAAGGAGTTTGAAGTCGTTTGCTCAAGCATGACTCCGGTGAACGTGGATGAGAGCATCTTGAAGGTGAAGGCCTTTCCCTTTTCTCTCCAAGAGAAGGCGAAAGATTGGTTGTACGAATTGGCTCCCGGAACTGTCACATCATGGGAGAGCATGAAACGAGCTTACTTGGAGAAGTGTTTCCCAACTTCTCGAGTCATCCTCTTACGCAAAAGGATAAGTGGCATTCAACAAGATGAAGGTGAATCCTTTCCTACTTATTATGAACGTTTTAAATCTCTTGTTGCTTCATGTCCACAGCATCAAATGAAGGAGGAACTACTTCTACAATACTTCTACGAGGGACTTCTACAAATTGAACGTCAAATGCTAGATGCCTCAGCGGGAGGAGCATTGGTGGACAAGACCCCTACGGCTGCAAAGATGTTGATTGCTAATCGAGCGTTGAACGCTCAACAATACGAAGGTTTTGGACAAAGGAGCATGGCACGGCAACATCAAGTCAATGAGTTTAGTGCCATAACCGAACTTCAAAATCAAATGGCTAACCTTACTACGTTGCTGTCTCAGGTGGTGGAAGGTCCAAAAGTCAAACCCGTAGCTTCTTGTGGCGTATGTTCCATGCAAAACCACCATACGGACAAGTGCCCACAATTGTTCGAGAATGGAGGGTGGGAGACACTGATGCGAAATATATTAAGCACACAAATTAAACCCTCTTTTTGTCAAATTCTAGCAAAGATGTAAGTAGGGATCGTTCTAGACCGGGGATTAGGAGGGATTGCTAAACACTTGGAAACTGACTTAAAAACTCAAAAACAAAGTTTAAAACACTAAACTAGACTCAAAGAATGCAAAACTAAAAGTTAAAACACTTAAACAAACCTAAAAACCAAAACAGCAACTAGAAGGCTCAAAACTGCCTAAAAACCACTTTCTGGGCAGTTTTGAGCACCTACACTAATTTGGACGAAATTTGATGAAAACTTGAATCAAAATACTTAGAAACACAAATCAAAACACTTTCTAACTAATCTAAGACTTCAAATTAAAGGGGGATTTGTTTTGGACGAAAATTTAATACAAAAACAGAAACTTTAATTAACACAGATTGTAAAAACGATTTTGGTGAAATAGATGGTTAAAAGGCTAGTTAGGAGGTTCTTCTCCACACATGTCACACTTGCAAACAAAACGATTTTCAGTTGTTCTTCCGATAAACTATGAATACTCAACGCCCCAAGTTAACCGTGAATTGCACTAATTAACCCTCAGTTTTTCCACAAGTTATTAAGTTGGATGATTGCATACGACAACCCAAAACATTCCCTACGAGTTCCCTACATGAATTGCATAATAGAGATACAAGCAAGAATCATTACGTTCTATGAAAAACATAAGCATTGACGAAGCATTTGTTACTATGAATTGCATGAAACTTATGCTAAGAATTCATTCAACGCGATCGGTTTCAAGCGACCTTCACTACTTGTGATTATAAGATTGTAACTATTAGGTGAAACTCCCTCATAATCTAGCATCATATTCATGCATGAAAACTAAGCGTGCACTCTCAATCAACATACACAAATAAGTTATCAATCAAATAGATGAACGAATTGAATCCACAACTTATGAAATAACAACTGAATGTAATCGAATCAAATTGCAAGCATGTACATGGTTTCGAATTACCCCCCAACTAAGGGGGTTTAGTTCCTCATACTCACAACATAAAGTTTATTGAATTGAAACATCGAAGACATAAGAAAGATTACACCTAAAACGCCCAAGAATTCCAACTTGAATTTCTGACGTCAAGCTCCTCTTCTCTTCTCCTTGCTGCGGCAGAGATGGTTAAGGGGACTTTTGGATGTGATTTTGGTTTAGGAAGGGAATTAGGATGATATGTGCGGCTAGGGTGTAGAAATATATATATAGGCACTTAAAAACCCTAGCAAATCAGATTAGGGCCTCTAAAACACAAATCCATCAGAAATTAGGTTGAAACAATTAGAAATTTAGTGGGAAAAAGGGCCTAGGGTGCGGCTGGTATGTGGGCTAAGGTTAGGGTTTCTAGAAACCCTAACAAGGCAAGGCAAAGTGATTCTAGAAGGCCCAGGTGCGGCATAGGATGAAGGTCCACAAGGAATTTGGGTTTAGGTCATCTAAAAGCCCAACGCCAAGAATAGAAACTCTCGAAATTGGAAACCTCCAAGAATAGAAACTTCCAACTTTAGAAACTTTGGTTGCCGATTCCGATTTAGGAAAGATCAACCCAAAATGGAAACTTTTAGGCTTAGCTTTCCTACTTCAAATAGGAAACCTCAAATCTTCAACTCTTCAATTCCATCCCATCCTTGTGTTCCAAGCATGTCCTTTTCAATCCAAGCTCACTTTTTGCTCCAAAAGCTCCAAATTGCATCAATTCATGTAATATGTCCTTTCAACCTGAAAACACATGAAAGTAGCTTAAAAGACTACTTTAACGAAGAAAACATAACAAAACTGCATAAGAACTAGCTAACTAAGGCGCATAAATATGCTCCTATCAGACACTCAATGCCGTGGGATATGGCAACCAATACCAATCACGTGGTGATCCATTTTCCAATACTTACAATCCCGGTTGGCGTGATCATCCGAATTTCAAATGGCGAGACCACCAACAAGGCCAACAACAAAGCGGATTTAGGCAACAACCCCCAGGTTTCTATCAAAAGTCGTTGGCACCACAAGCCCAAGCACAACCTGGCCAAAGCAATGCAGGTAATTCAAGTGATAATGATAAGATTTTTCAATTACTTACTACTTTGACGCAGGAAGTCCAAGCTCAAAACAAAGAGAGGCAAATCCAAGACAAGAGGGTAGACAACTTGGAGAAGCAAGTGAGACAAATTGCCGAGTTCCTGGGGCAATTTCGTGAGCAAGGAAGGTTGCTGATGCGAAATAGATAAGCACACAAATTAAACCCTCTTTTGTCAAATTGTAGTAAAGATGTAAGTAGGGATCGTTCTAAACCGGGGATTAGGAGGGATTGCTAAACACTTGAAAACTGACTTAAAAACATAAAAACAAAGTTTAAAACACTAAACTAGACTCAAAGAATGCAAAACTAAAGTTTAAAACACTTAAACAAACATAAAACTCAAAACAGCAACCTAATGACTCAAAACTGCCTAAAAACCACTTTCTGGGCAGTTTTGTGAACCTAACAAGAACTTGGACGAAATTGGATGAAAACTTGAATCAAAACACTTAGAAACACAAATCAAAACACTTTCTAAC
>VIEB01001895.1:0-35245 GCA_006547085.1 Malus baccata | reverse complement strand
CATATTTAATTTAAAATGATTTCTGGCTGCACATTGTACAACAAACGCACATGATTTGAGGATCTCCAGAATCATCACAGAGAGGATCCGAAGATGATCCTTATTCTACATATTGCTAGTTTGGTGTCTAGAATTTATTGAATTATATACTTATTATAAAATTTAAGGTACATTGAAAAGAAAAGTTTTATATTTTAAAAGGAAAACTAACGAAAAGTCCTCAAAAACTTTAATTTTAATGAAAATGACAAAATAAAGGTGTAAGTGAATAGTATCAGGAGTGACTTTTCAAGGTAAAAATGTCTTTAACGTTAAAAGTAAACGGTACCAGAATTGTTTCATTAATATGAAGCGGTATTGGAGAAAAAGTGGGTGCAGCTGGTGTATTAGTACCAAACAAGGTCATTTTTATCTCCATTAATTATCACTTTAGACCCATTAAGTTGTGGATGATGTTGGTCTGACGCTTCCATTTTTTTCTTAAATATAAGACAGGCGATAAAGGAAAAGATGTTTGTCATTCAGTAATACTGTTTAGTGATATTTCTCTTACGAGAGGTCTTAAGTTCGAATCTCAAGGATGACAAGTTCACAACAAATTATTCTCGCCCCCCCCCCCCTTAGTGTGTTAATATATTGTTGTATAATTTTTTTTTTTTTAGAGAAACGATAGTTTTAATGGATTAAATTGTTCGATATTAGAGGGAGAGGAGATCAAATCCGCATCAAGGTGTATAAATATTATTACTTTCCTCCAATGAAATTAAGAGAAAATGTTAGTGCATTTGACCCCAACAATGACATTTTTCTCTCCACTAATTACCATTGATTACCACATATCTCTCTCTCTCTCTCTCTCTCTCTCTCTCTGCATATTCTCTTTCCACTTGCCCCTCCCTCAAGAACTCCATAGTGTTAAAGGGGCTACAAACAATAGCGAAGAAAAAGTGAGTGCATTTGGTGTATTAGTACCAAACAATGTCATTTTCTTCTCCACCTATTATCACTCTAGACCCCATATATTGTGCACATATGTTGGTCTAACTCTTCCATTTTTCATTAAGTATAAGACATGGCGGTAAAGAAAAAGATGTTTGTCACATAGTAATATTGTTCAGTGATATTTTTCTTACAAGAGGACTTAGGTTCGAATTTTAGGAATGACGAGTTCGAAACCAATTTATTCGCTCCCTTTTAGTGTGTGTGTGTGTATATATATTGTTGTATAATTTTGTTTTAGACAAACAATACTGTTAGTGGGTTAAATTGTTAAATATTAGACGGAAAAGGGGATCGGTGGGGATTGAATCTGTACCATGATGCATAAACATTATTGTTTTCTGCCAACAAAGATTAAGAGAAAATGTGAGTGGGTTTACCTCCAACAATGTCATTTTCTCTCCACTAATTACCATTGATTACAACTCTTGCTTTTGCTTCCTCTCCTTACCCTGCCCTTTATCTCTCTGTTTCAGCATATTCTTTTGCTTTCCCTTTCTAGTTGATAGTTCACAGTCCACACACATCTCCATTTCTAGCTTTTGCCTTCAAAGCCTTTTCTTCTCCTTCAAAATTTCTCAATCTTTTTTTCTGTATGTAACGAACTGCAATTAATGGAGACAAGGAGTCAACAGTTATGTCAGCATCCCTTTATTCGTAACTGCACGGTGAGTAAAGCGATTAGTGACGGAGTAGGCACCCACAAACGTTACTGTAGCGACAAAAACAAAAAGGTGACTACTGCTTGTTTTGTTTTTGTTTTGTTTGATATTTTTGTTTAGTATGTATGATTTGGAAGAACTTCTGAACATAGGTTGAGTGCTCTTTCACGATATTGTTTGAACGATTTTCATGATGCCATTCAGCACGTAATCTGCCTCTCTTTCTCATACATGAAGCTTCAACTTTATATGATCCTTATGAATCTATTTTGTAAGTAAATAAACAAAATATGATTCTTTCCGAGAAAATGAAATCCAAAAATCAAATGGATATTATTAAATATGAGTTTAAGATAAAAGGTATTCATTGAGGGATAGGGATCCTCTTCGGATCCCTTCCATCAATTCCACCAAATTTGAGAATCCGGATCGTTGAAATTTGATCCAACGATTATAAACAGGGAGCTCATTTAAAAGGTATAATAACTATAACCGTTTGATTAAATTTCAACTGCTTGGATCCCCGGACTTGGTGGATTTGGTCGAAGGGATCCGGCTCTTTCCTTCATTGAGTTCTACAAATATAATTAATGAGTAAATTGTAGCAATGGTCCCTCAACTTTAATCAAATTGGAGCAATGGTCTATCAACTAAAAATCTATTACCATTAGTCCATCAACTCATCAAAATGTGTAGTTATAGTCTTTTTCTTCAACTTTGTTAGAATTTTGTCAAAATAAGTTATGTTGGAAGGACCATTGTTACAATTGGGGTCCCTCAACTCATCAAAATGTGTAGTTATGGTCATTTTCTCCAACTTTGTTAGAATTTTTTCAAAATGAGTTATGTTCGAAAGACCATTGTTACAATTGGGTTAAAGTTAAGAGATCATTACTCTAATTGCGTTGAAATATGATTTGATTTGGTTGGGATTTAAGGTTTTGGAGGAGCTCTGGATGTGCAGTTTGTGCTCGATTTCGTTGACGTTGAGCACGACTTGATCTTGGCGGCTGATGCCTCTGCATTTGATTTGATTCAGAGTATTGCCAAGCAATACCGGGTCAATTTTGATGGGTTTTGTGTAAATTTTGGAAAATTGGTTCGTTTAGGTAAATTGGAAAACAAAATCATTGATGAATTGATTTTAATTTTTTTTTATGTTTTTAATATTTACTTGGGCCCATATTGACACATGGCGTCTAGTCATTATCCACATTGACGCCACTTCATCAATTAACGGCTGACTTAATAATCAACTTAATAGAGGTATGAAACTGTCCCAAAATTAAGACTTATGATTTTGGGATGAAAAAAACTTTATGTACCATGTGGAGCCAAAAAAATATTCACAAGATAACACGTGGGTTTTTTGGACAAAAAGGACAAAAATACCCTTGCAGTACAACGAGATTCCTACGCGCAAGCAGCAGGCAACCCTCTTTCAACCAAGACAGAAGTGCCCAAAATAGGTAACAATTCAAAGTCCATCTCATCAAATCCTTTCTACAAGGTAATTCCCAAACACATTCCTTTTAAATTATGTTAATTGGCTAATTAATGGGTTTATTGCCTAATTAACCCATTAATTCTCAATTAAACCATCCATTATATCCAAATAACCACAAAATACAACCAATTCAACCCTAAAACATCACATGGCCGGCCATCCCCTTAAGCTTTCTACCTTCCCTATCTTTTCCCACTTTACTACCCCAATTAAGCTAGCTAATTGATTCTATAACCATCCATTTATTCCCTTTATGTTTAATTAGCAAATTTATCATAATAAATTGGCTAATTAAACCTAAATTAAACCTAAAAACCCTAGCCACCTCCTATCCCTATAAATATACTCCCATTCTCACCAAAAAGCTAATTCCAACACTTTGGCAAAAATCCCAAAATTCTCTAAACACTCTTTCTCTCTAAATTCTAACTTTGGCATCGGAGGTTCTTCGGCCAAAGCCCCCCCCATTCATCGTGGGCGCGTGAGGCTCTTGGCCTTAACCTAAGGTGTTAATTGTTTTGTAGGTGCAAAATCGTCCAAGATCGAGGAGGAAGAAATTTGCATCCACAAATTGGTGCTTTCATTGAGAGTTGAAATCCATACTCGTAGAAGACTCTCGCACAAAAAAGGTTTTTTCTTTATTTTCTAGTCCATTTGAATATTTTTCAAACGTTCTTATTATTAGAATTTTTTACTTGCAAAGGTTCTTTGATAAAACGTATAAGCAAAATATAATGGCTAGAAATTTAGAAAATTTCATAAGTGAAAATTCTAGTGTTCAAGAAATGGGAGTGCGGAGATCCGTGAGGCAAAATGCGACAATAAGGGGAGCGGCATCACCACCACGAGTTTCCACCATGGGAACCACCGCGGTGGCCACCTCGGTGGCCACCCACGGCGAGGTCCATGGTGCCTTCACCACGGCCACCATGGGAACCACCGCGGTGGCTACTTCGGTAGCCATTCGTGGCGAGGTCCATGGAGCTTTCACCACGGCCCGAGCCGTGCCATCCAAGTTTACGTGGACCCAAGGCCAAGCCTCGCATTCACATGCATCGCGCATTAAGCAGCCTGCTTCCGTCGAGCAGCCCACTCCCGTGGCCCAGCCTGCTCCTGCCAAGCAGCCTGCTCTCGTGACCTAGCTTGCTCCCGACTAGCAGCCCACTCCCGTGGTCCAGCCTGCTTTCGTTGAGCAGCCCACTCCCGTGGTCCAGCCTGCTTCCGTCGAGCAGCCCACTCCCGTGGCCCAGCCTGCTCTCGACGAGCAGCCCGCTCCCGTGGTCCAGCCTGCTTCCGTCGAATAGCCCACTCCTGTGGCCCAGCCTGCTTCTGCCAAGCAGCCTGCTCCCGACGAGCAGCCTACTCCCGTGGTCCAGCCTGCTTCCGTCGAGCAGCCCACTCTCACGGCCCAACCTGCTCCTGCCGAGCAGCCTGCTCTCGTGACCCAGCCTGCTCCCGACGAGCAGCCCACTCTCACGGCTCATCCTGCTCCAGTGGCTTTCCAAGCAGCCCAAGTCGACCCAAGACTATCTCAACCATCCGGACCTACCATCGAGCCGGGGGCATTCTCACCACATTTTTTCACGGATTTGACATTTCCCAATTCAAATCTCGCGCCCGGAGTCTACCACATTTCCACTGCCCAAGGAGGCGCATTCCTTCCAAGCTCTTCCAATCCAAATGGCGAACAACACTTGTCTCGACAAGTCATAGAGTTGACGAGCGCCCTTGCACAACAGGCAACTTTGGGGAATCAACTTTTGCAACGCATCGGGATCCAACGTGCCCCGGACGAGGTATCCCGAAGTAGGATAAGGGCAGATGAACCTTTCCAGCAGCGTCCCGGCAAGTAGCCATTCGACCAGCCACGAGCCGAACGTTCAGGCAGTGTACATTCCTGATTGGGCCCCCGAGATAGCGTATACTCCCGTCTTAGCGGGCTGAGGAGCGTGTACTCTCGACTAGGCCCACGGATGAGCATACATTCACGGTTGGGGTCACACTCCGATAGTCAACATGAGCAACCTTCCGGACAAAAGCGTTCAGTCGCGGCTAAGCCCACAAGGAGCATCATCCACCTCACATCAGAGTAGGCAGCACGACGGACGAAGAGAAGCAGTCACTCAATCCAGCTCAAGTTCAACCAGCAGCCTGCGAAGAACTCGCTCGCCTGCTAGGAACGCACCACATGCACTGCATCTGCGGCATAGACGAGCCAAACACATGGAAGAGCAGCCTAGACCAGCAAGTCATGGCTGGGGGCAGCCGAGAGCTCCGCTACCCCAACAAAGGCAAATTCAAAAAGAAGTAGAGAGACTCTTGACCAAGCATTTGCATGATTTCTAACGTAACGAGGTCACCGACGAGGCACTACGATGGAACATGACCAACATAAGCAGGTCACCCTTCACGGACGAGATCGAGCAGGCAGAGCCTCCACGAGAGTTCAACATGCCACATTTCACATCTTTCAAAGGGGATGAAGACCCGGAGAGACACTTAAAGCGCTACCGAAGCGCAATGATCCTTTATCGAAACAACGATGATCTCATGTGCAAGATATTCGCCACCACTCTACAAGGCGAGGCGCAAGATTGGTTCTACACCCTGCCGCCACAATCCATCCGGAATTTCTACGAACTTTCTTTGGTTTTTACCAAATAATATTCATCCTATCGCTTGATCAAAAAGAAGTCTGATCATTTGTTTAACGTCAAGAAGAACCCAAAGGAGTCGTTTCGCGACTATGTGAGGAGGTTCAAAGTAGAGAAGGCAAAAATAGTCGGATGCAACGACTCGATAGCTAGAGCAGCCTTTCAAAAAGGACTTCTAGCAGACCACCCGCTATTCGGAAAATTGATCATGAAAGAAGATCTAACTCTGGCAGACTCTTTTGCTTTGGCAGAGAAGTATGCACTTTGGGATGAGGCTCGCCAATGCACATTCAAGGACTTGAAGAAGTACCCGACATCACCTCCCTAGAAGCAGCGGATGACTTATTCACATATTTGACGGTATCTAAAGTAGCAATAAGCTCTACCATCATGCGAGAAGAGATGGGGGCCCGACTACCTGTATTCCACAGTTACCTGTATTCTACAATTCAAAAGCTCTCCTCGATGTTATTAAAAATTCAAAAGCTAACTTTGGCGATAGTTGTTGCAACCCATAAGCACAAGTTTTACTTTCAAACGCATGCAATCATCCTCATGACGTACTATTCTGCCCAATCCAGACGCGCGACGATAAAGGCGTAGACCGTGGCGGATGTAAAGTTTTCTGACGAACGCAACACTGGAAGGACACACTCGAAAGTAAGTTTTGTCCTCGTCACCCTAAAAGATTCTACATAGGAGCAACATGTACCGGCAGTTGAGTACCATTTCTTGTTGGGCATCACACGGCCCTAGCCGACCCTTGCTCAATGATTCAACTCTAGAGTTGCCCAATACGGGCAGTTGAACATCTCCTGCTGCGTATGACATGGCCCCATCTCCACAGCTCCCTACTGCGCCTTCACGCCGAGCCTAGGTGACGCAACAGAGCGGCCCAACGATGCCTCAGAAGTAGTCAAGCACACTCTAGCTGCGCCTACTCCACCCGATAGAGACTTCTGGCATTTGCATGTCGACGGCACAGAAAAACCTTCATCACTGCCGGCAGAGAAGGCTCCAAAAAGATGGATCCCATCTGGGAAGGTTCGTACAAGATCAGAAGAATAGGGGGCAAAAGTAATTACACCCTCGCCACCATGAAGCGGCAAAAAGATTGAAAAGCAATGGATGGCCTACAATCTGAAGAAGTACCATGTGTGACCTCCCACTACATCAAAACCCAAAGACTCAATAAGCTCGACGGGCACCACCTCACAAGCTGAGGACTATCCAGTTGTTATGCAGTTCATACCTTACAACTAAAGTTCTCATTCGTTTCACTCGTTTTTCAATGAGAAATTTAGAAGTAATCACAACTTGGCTTGGCTGCATGCTTACAACAACTAATCACTCCTGCACTTCAAAAGAAGACTGCGCCCTTCTTAGGGACTCATCGCAGGAATTGCGCCCCCCGAGGGACCAACCATGCTCTCCAGTGCGAGAGGGTAAACCAATTCTCCGCCACCCATATGGGTCAGCTCTCCAAAACGGGAGGATAAACTTTACACTCCGAATATCCAGACGTGGATGAGCCTGGCTGCCCTAGTATAACTAGATGCACGATGGCTTGCGTCGGGATTCCTAGAAGTAGCCGCAATGGTCTTTTCAAGGCTTAGCTAACTAAAGGATTTTGGGTCTCTTGGCCTAATCCGTGGGGAACCGGGCCCTAGAGACGGAGAGGGCACATTAGGCAGTACATCCGATGGACGGCTGCCCTGGAATCCTAAAGCTGCTACCGAGTGCACTAAGGTAGCCTACGGATTCCGGAATACTGCCTACGGCTTGCCCTTCGAGCAGTAAAGCCGCACTAGAATTATACAACCGCACATTCTTGTGAAAGGTTAAACAAGCTAGAGCGCATATATGAAGTTTTATCCACTGCCGACATGCTACGTAGTCGATAAGCTTCACCTCTGCCAAGCGCGGAACAACCTACACCAAGTCCTAAAGTGTTGTGATACTTGCTACGCAACCTACGTTATTGAAGAAAGTTAAGGTTAACAGCCTAGTGGTTACGCGGACTTGTCTGCTTCTGTAAGTAAGGCATCCGGCTGCCAACCCTATGGCTAACAACTTTGCAAAGTTCTACACCAACACCTACGGCTGCATAGGCTACACGAGTTTGTCTGCTTATAAAAAAGTAGCATGCATGCCACTGGTCTATCAAGTCTAAAGGTTAGGGCATGAACAAAAGAAGTGAAGATGAAGAAAAACGAAGGAAAACATGTTTATAAACAACTAGCAAAGGCCGAAGGAGTTCAAGCAAAACAAAAGCTACAAGGAAAAACAAAGAAAATCCTAAAGGCTACCTAAAATACTACACTACAGCAGCTTGGACATCCCACGACTACTCGGTCGCCACACCTTCAACAGCCGTAACGCTCTTAGCAGCGGCATCATCCGACGCTTCACCCCTGGCTGCCCCAATCTGGGCACTAACTTCTCCAACTACTTCACCAATGGAAGCCTTAAAAGTAAAAGCAAGCAAGTCTTTCGGAGAAATAGAGAAGGTCTTAAAACCTCAAGCCCATCCTTCTCACCCTTCAGCTGCTCATTCTTCTTAAGCAGACTAACACGGACGCGCTGCAGCTCATCCACTCTCTTCTTAGCATAAGTAGCGAAACAAAGCTCAGAAATTGCAAGCTTAAGATCTTGAATCTGAGGCGAATCAATCTCAGTAGCAAAGGGAGCAGGCTTTGGCGCCACTTTAGCAGCAGAGTCCACCTTACCACTCTTGATAATAGCAAGTCTCTACAAAGGTGAACCGGACTTGGCTCCCAAAGAACGTCCTGGTACAGACTTCGGCACTGGGGGCATGATAAAACCTTTACGCTGAGCAATCTTATCAACAATTGTACTAGCCATTCTCAACATGGAAGACGCCACATGCTCAGATCTAGCAGCCTTATTTTTCTTCCCATTGGAAGAAGTCATGTCAATCACATACCTCTCGGTAGCAGGCGGACCCTCATGAGCAGCGGAATAAGTCTTTAGTTTTTTCTTAACTATCATCTCATGAGCAGGCGGGGAAGATCTCTTCTTTCCATCTTCATTCATAGTAAATTCCACGACAACGATCAGACGAGCCAATGCATCCGCCTTGATTCTCTTTACCTCATCTTTCGGGAGCAGCCCACCTTTCTTTCAGCAAAGAGGACTAAGGAGCCAACGACATTCATGGTACTCAGCAGGGGAGCTCAACCCAGCATTTCAGCAGGCAGGATGCATGCATGCCCAACATTCCAGCAGCCCATGAGACCCGTAATCTCCTCATTTCTCTCAATCGCCAACCTAGCTCGAGTTAGGTCCAAGAGCCCAAAGGACATGAGCCATGCGCCTCGCCTAGCACTGCGCCCTAGCGCCACAATCCGCGACCCTAGTTGCACAAGCTGCCTTTTGGTTCAAGCCAAGCCAAGCTGCCCAAGCAGTGGTCCCTGCCACGACATCTCCTCGGCCCATGCCGAGCCAACTCCTGGCCCCTGCCAGCCGATGTGTCGCACCACCCCGACGACTGCCCCGCAATAGCACTATCCAAGAATAAGGCAAGAAAAATTAAATTTTTCTTACATCGATGCGGCACGAAGAAGACGAAGAAAGCAACGAAAGACGGTCCTTTGCACGGGCAAGATGTAGAAGATTGCTAGAGGAGGGGGAACAAATATCCTCTAAGCTATCTCTCTCTTGTAGGGTAGAATAAATCGCTCTCCAAAGTTGATTTAATAACCCACTTAAGGTGGACTTAAATAGGCTTTGAGAGAAATTTATTTCCCTTTCCTAGAAGGATCTAATTTCCTATTAAAGAGAGAATCTACATCAAAATAGGAAGCAGTCCTAAGTTTCCTAAAGCAAGAAAATCTCTACACCTGCCGCCCTTTTCTGCGAGCAGCCCAACAGGTGTGGGGGCATTTGTGGAGCCAAAAAAATATTCACAAGGTGACACGTGGGTTTTTTGGACAAAAAGGACAAAAATACCCTTGCAGTACAACGAGGTTCCTACTCGCAAGCAGCAGGCAACCCTCTTTCAACCAAGACAGAAGTGCCCAAAATAGGTAACAATTCAAAGTCCATCTCATCAAATCCTTTCTACAAGGTAATTCCCAAACACATTCTTTTTAAATTATGTTAATTGGCTAATTAATGGGTTTATTGCCTAATTAACCCATTAATTCTCAATTAAACCATCCATTATATCCAAATAACCACAAAATACAACCAATTCAACCCTAAAACATCACATGGCCGGCCATCCCCTTAAGCTCTCTACCTTCCCTATCTTTTCCCACTTTACTACCCCAATTAAGCTAGCTAATTGATTCTATAACCATCCATTTATTCCCTTTATGTTTAATTAGCAAATTTATCATAATAAATTGGCTAATTAAACCTAAATTAAACCTAAAAACCCTAGCCACTTCCTATCCCTATAAATATACTCCCATTCTCACCAAAAAGCTAATTCCAACACTTTGGCAAAAATCCCAAAATTTTCTAAACACTCTTTCTCTCTAAATTCTAACTTTGGCATCGGAGGTTCTTCGGCCAAAGCCCCCCCCATTCATCGTGGGCGCGTGAGGCTCTTGGCCTTAACCTAAGGTGTTAATTGTTTTGTAGGTGCAAAATCGTCCAAGATCGAGGAGGAAGAAATTTGCATTCACATACCAAATGTTGAAAATCATGAAATTTCATGATAGTAAATTGAGATTAACCTAATAAAAAAATAAGAGTTCTTTTATAATTAAAATAAGGATAACAAAACGTACCAATAACTTGGTACGTATTGGTACGTACCAAATAAGGATAACACAAAGTACTAATAACTTAGTGCGTACTAAATAAATAATTGCATAATGTATCAAAAGTAATATTTTATAACTTACCAAAATACTAATACGCACCCGAATGAAATTTATATAACGTACCAATAATGTACTAAATGATTGGTACGTTATATTTAATATATGTGCATGCTATATCTCATAAATGTATGTTAATAGGATATTTGATGTATTTTGAGAATTAAAAAAAAAAAGTTTAGTTGAGCTAAAAAAAAATCTTTTCAAACGAATTATAATAAGATAACATAGGATATTTGTTGTGGTTTTAGGAGATTTGTGATATTAATTTGTGAACTAATTGGTAAATTAAATCTCATAAAAATCATAATTTTTAATTAAAAATTAGTAGAAAAATGTTTGATCAAAATTTTAAAAGCTATACATGTTTGATTCAAAATATTTAAAATTGAGGCACTTACTTCAAAACGTCTTTTTATAAAAATCAAAGTATGTTATGGGGAATAACTTTTCATTTTGAAGAGACTATATAAACAGTTGTGGAGAAAAAGTGGGTGCATTAGTACCAAACAGTGTCTTTTTTTTTTCTCGTGTTTCGAAAAAAAAAAAACAATGTCTTTTTTCTCTCAAATGATTATCTTTTGTGAACTATGTAGATCTGACTCTTATGTTATTCCTTAGTTATAAGACACGGCGTGAGCTTTATTATTTGGTCGACACAGCTACTATCTCAATTAAAAAAAGGGTTCTAATTAATTTTCTCTGTGCAATTTAGAGCAAACATGGAGCATTCACGTACCAATGGGAAGCTTGTTTTATTGAAATTCCTGCATGGTTTCATTCTTTTATGGATGATCACATGTCTGGAATCTGCAGCACTTCACAGCCTTACTCTGCTTGGAAACGAATCTGACCGCATGGCTTTGCTTTATTTCAAGAAAAGAATAACTGGAGATCCTCTCAATGTCATGAGCTCATGGAATCATTCCACCGATATCTGCAGTTGGTTTGCGGTTTCTTGTCACCGTTCCACCAAAAGAGTCTTGACGTTGAACCTAAAAGGTCGTACCCATTGCACAAGGCTCCCGCTTTTACGCAGGGTCTGGAAGAGGTGAATGTCGGCTAGCCTTACCCCCATTTATGGAGAGGCTGCTCCCAAGTCTTGACGTTGAACCTAGAAGCTCAAAAATTGGTAGGCTCCCTACCACCTTCCATTGGAAATCTTACTTACATCACTGGACTCAACCTGGGAAAAAACATCTTTCATGGTGAAATTCCTTAAGAAATAGGTCGTCTAAGAAGCTTACAATACCTCAACCTGTCTAGCAATTCTTTCAGCGGGAAAATTCCAACTAATATATCGCACTGCGCACAACTAAGAATGCTTAATCTTGAAGTCAATGGGATTACTGGGTCAATTCCAATCCAACTCATTTCATTGTTGCGTTTAACTCATCTGAGGCTTTCAAGTAACAATCTCAGTGGAACCATCCCACGTTGGATAGGAAACTTTTCTTCTTTGACTAGACTTCATCTTGGCGACAATAATTTGCAAGGAAGCATACCCACTGAGCTTGCGCATATAACAGGCTTGGATAGCCTCATAGTTTCAGAGAATAATCTGTCTGGTATGGTTCCATCTAGAATCTATAATATTTCTTCCATACGTTATATCAGTGTTTCTGTCAACCAGTTGCATGGAGAGCTACCACCAAATCTCGGCACTATGCTTCCTAATCTCATAGGATTTTACTGCTTTATGAACAAATTCTGAGGAAATATTCCTGCATCATTTTCCAATGCTTCTAGATTTCAATTGCTTGATCTTGGTATGAATTGGCTTACTGGGACACTCCCTGGTGAAAGTCTAGGAAGCTTGCGAAGCTTAGTTAAGTTAAGCGTTGAAGGCAATCAACTAGGAAAAAGGAAGGTTGGTGACTTGAATTTTCTCAGTTTCTTGGCTAATTGCACTAGTTTGGAGCATTTGGGTCTTGGCTTTAATAATTTTGGTGGAGGAATTCCGGGATCCATAGCCAACCTTTCGACCCAACTTCATTATCTTAGTCTGGGGGGAAATGTTATACATGGAAGCCTCCCTAACGGCATTGGAAATCTTATAAACTTGACCTTTCTAGCATTAGAACATAACCATTTGGGCGGTATTGTCCCTGATGAAATTGGGAAGCTAAAGAAGTTAAAGCAACTGTATTTGGATGTTAACCAATTTTCTGGGTCAATCCCATCTTCCCTTGGTAACATGACTTCATTGTTAAACCTCTACATGGAGTCTAACGGGTTTGAGGGAAGTATACCTCCAAGTCTTGGAAACTGCCAAAACCTATTAGATCTTGACCTTTCAAATAACAACCTTACGGGCACCATACCTAAAATGCTTATGAAGCTTTCAACCCTTTCAATTTCTTTAGACCTGTCTGACAATTATTTGACTGGTCCACTGCCCTTTGAAGTGGGTGATTTAGTGCATCTCATGGAGCTAAATGTATTAAGAAACAATTTATCTGGTGAAATCCCGAGCAGCCTCGGCAGTTGTGCTAGTTTGGAGCACTTGTATTTGCAAGGTAATAAGTTTCAAGGAACAATTCCTCAATCTCTTAAAGATTTAAAAGCCTTGGAAAAACTTGATCTTTCAAGCTACAACTTGTCTGGTCAAATTCCTGAATTCATAGGTAAGCTTGGTGCTCTCAAGTATCTCAATCTTTCATATAATGATTTTAAGGACGAGTTGCCTAAAGAAGGTATTTTTGCAAATGTAAGTGGTGTCTCTGTTCTTGGGAATCATAGGCTCTGTGATGGCATCCCACAATTACATCTACCTCCATGCCCCCCAAAAAAACACCACTCATCTCGAGGATTACATTCCCCAAAAGTAGTCATCCCCATAGCATGTGTACTTGGAATCATAATTGCTTTATCTTGCTTCTTTGGTGCTTGTTCAAAGCTAAAAAGGTCAAGAGATAGACTTGCAACTTCACGTTCTTATAAGGATTGGAAATTAGGTGTCTCCTACTCACAACTTGTTAAATCAACTAACGGGTTCTCTGTGGATAATCTTATTGGTTTGGGAAGTTTTGGTTCTGTTTATAAAGGGGTAATTCCTAGTGATGGAACAGTAGTTGCTATTAAGGTATTAAACCTTCAACAACAAGGTGCTTCCAAGAGTTTCATGGATGAATGCAAAGCTTTAAGGAGTATAAGGCACCGTAATCTTCTCAAGATCGTGACTGCATGCTCAAGCATTGATAACCAGGGCAAGGACTTCAAAAGTCTAGTTTTCGAGTTCATGACAAATGGAAGTCTAGACTCAATGTTGTATCCAAGATATGAGGAGGAATCTCCAAGTAAAAGAATGCGTTTTATGCAAAGATTGAACATTGCCATTGATGTTGCTTCTGCGTTAGATTATCTCCACCACCATTGTGAAACAACCATTTTTCATTGTGATTTAAAACCAAGCAACGTACTTCTTGATGAAGATATGGTAGCTCATGTTGGGGATTTTGGTTTAGCAAGGTTCCTCTTTGAAACATCAGATGACCCCTCCTTCAGTCAAACAGTGTCATCTCAGCTCAAGGGTTCTATAGGCTACATTCCTCCAGGTATGAGTTTCTATTATTCTAACTTCCTTTTTATGTTCGTAGTAAATTATCACTAAAGATCAACTAATTAATCTCTGTTGATGAAAAATACATTACTGCCCTTTTTTTTCTTGGAAAATAAGTAGCATATAAATATAAAGAAGATATTGTTCTAATAGTCAATTGCATACGACATATTGTATGTCCTAGCAGAGTACGGCACAGGAGGCAAAGTTTCCATACTTGGAGATGTTTACAGCTATGGGATACTATTGCTGGAAATGTTCACAAGAAAAAGACCTACCAATGACATGTTTAAAGGTGGTCTAAGCATTTACCAATTTGTAGCCATGGCTTTGCCTGACCATGTCATGGACGTTGTTGACCATTCAATTATCCTGGACCTCGAAACAAATGGTGATGTCAACAATGATATAGTGCGAGAACAAACTCCATCCAGACGTAACAATGGTGGCTCAGTGAAAGCAATGAAATTAAAGGAATGCTTGGTTTCGGTGATGCATATAGGACTCTCTTGTTGTGCAATGTCACCAAGGGAGCGGATGTTGATGGACGTGGTTGTCAGAAAAATGAGCGCAATCAGAGACTCGTACCTTAAAGTTTAAGAAGACTTGAGAAGGACAAAGCATGCTGCCCAAAGGAGAAAGGACATGATCACTCATCAATAATATTTTCCACTCTCTACTCACCAAAATTTTCTTTCTATTTTTGCTTTCTTTCTCTTGCTATCGCTTTGAATTTTGTCTCGTTGATGTTTGTGGCGTGTTTTACTTATATGACTTGAAGCTTTCGAATTTTAATGTGTGGTGCTTTTTAGAATGTTAATCATTAGTGATTTTTGTTGGATAATTTTTTTTTATGCTCTTTGTTGAATGGCTAACTCTGCAAAAAGTAGTCACAAACTGCTATCAGCTTTGATAGAATTTGCAAATGGTGTTAGGAGTGCGAGAGAGGTGAATAGTAAGAAGCCGAAAGTTACGTGATGGTGAGAGCTTAACATTAAGGTTTAGTACAAGGGGTTTGGAGTGAAGGGGACGCTCAAGTTAGAGCATTTTTTTCGTTGTAGTTGAAGTTCTAGGATCAATTTTCCACTCCATAAAATCGTTTTTGTATAAAACAAAACAATAAATTAAAAATGAAAATTGCTAACATTTCTTACCATATGTTTTATTAGAAAAGAACGTGAGTATCAATAACAATTCTCAAAATAGTTAGCATTGTCATAGTAAATTTACATATAATATCCTTAATATAATGCACATACGTATTTTAGCAAGTTTTGTTTTCTATACACGTATTAATGATTCGTTAAATTGTATGTTTTTTAAAATTCCAAGTACAATACATATTTTTTTCATGATTAAAATATATTATTTTCACATGTCTTTCAATAATACATATAAAATACACGAATTTTTACCCATATTTTTAACATATTATCGATTAAATAAATATTAAAATAAAAAATGCCCAAATTTTCAAATTATTATTTTAGTAAAATTATACATGTGCTTCACATACTGTACCTTTTACTAATTATGCTTAACTTTTGACCTTCTTTTTATTTTTACCACTTTCACTTTAGTTTTGAGTCCTATTTAATCGTGTCAATTTACCCTCCCACCACAAAAATAAAAAAATGAACTTTAACGAAAAGCTTCCGATACTATTCACTTTAATGAAAAACCATATTTTTACACTAAAAAGTCAATCCTAATACTGTTCACTTTACCCTTTATTTTGTCCTTATCGTTAAAACTCAAAGTTTTCAAACCCTTTTCATTAGTTTTTCTACATAAAAAATTATAAGACTAATGAAAAATGCCTCAACAACTAATTTTTACCCAAAAATATCTAATGAACGTTTTTTAATCATAAGGACAATTACAAATTTTATGAAGAAATAGCTTTAACTTATTTACGATAGAGTTACCGCGCTCAAACTAAACTCATATACAATACTATCACCACCGTTCTTGTTTTTGTCATCTCTACTAATTAAGAAAATACTCATTGTCATCTTTACTAATTAATAAAACACTCATTGTCAACCAAAACCCTATGAAATTACCAGTTTAACTCTCTAATTAAAACAGAACATGAATAAGAAATATGGGGCAGAAATGTAATTTTACACAATCAAATTTTGTTTTTTTTTTCTTTTCAAAACCTTACATATATGTAATCCTAACATGTCTCTAATTAAAAATAAATAAAAAAAATAAAAACTTTCTACTCCCACATTCTCTATCACTATCTTCCTCTCTCCTTCTATTTCAAAAACAAAAATAAAAAAAATTCTCACACTTTGTGTGTGCCCATATGTTGATTATTATTTATAGTAATTCATTAAGCGTTTTTTTTATTAAATTATATAAAGCCATTTTGATAAAAGTGAAGTTATATACATAAACACTTTTTAATTTTCACACAACTTGTTAAATCTTGTCAGTTATTTTCGTTTGATTCATTAATCTGACTATGAAAATTAAAACGAGTGTGAGAGTCATGATAGGTGAAAATCATCTACCCAATAATAAATAAGAAAAAAAAATTGAAATTGTTGTATGAATTTTTAATTGAAACTTAAAAGAAAACAAAACATTAGCCCTATTCGATTCTCTGTGTCATTTGTGCTTTCATCTCTCATACATTAGCAGCCCTTCGTCCGAGTCCTCCCCAGCTATCTTCGGTAAGCATTGGTCCTTTAGCTACTCGTTCTTCCTCTCTAGCTTTCGCGTATGTAGAAACTGCTGCTTAATTTTGAATTTTTTCCATCTGAAATTTAAATTTCTAGCCGAATGCGCATTCGATTGGCCGTTTTAGGGTTCCTTTTCTGTTCAACTCGTGAATCGTTTTATCTATTTACACAGCCTTTTTAAATCCCACAATTTGTTTTCTGTGATGGGAATTGGGCAATATCGCAAGCGCTCAGAAGTTGAACGAGTAATTAGAAATTAAAAAAAAATTGGATTTTTGTGGGTGTTTTCTGTTTTTGTACTTATGGGTCAATGAACTGCTTTTCATTGATGGTGAAATTGCACATTTTCTTGAATTTACATTCTTTGTTAGTCCTTACTCTCATGAATTGGTGTTACAAAAGTAAACCGCTTTTATTACAAAAGTAAACTGCTTTGCAAATATTCGTAGCTGATCGATTTGGCGTCACTTTCGTGATTTGTGAATATAAGCACCTTGCAAGTTGGCATGAAATTGTTTAAATTATGCAGATTTGCAAATTGGGTTAGTCTTGAAATTTTGAATTTGTAGAAGATGCAGGAGCATATTCTGAGGGGCTCCCGAAAGCTAAAGTGAATCCGCTAGCTACGTAGCTGGCTAGGGTTCTAGTTAATTTGGGAGATTTTCATGTTTTCCTTTATGTTTTGTGTAGTCTTTATTTATAGGATTAGGATTTATTTAGTAGGAATACGATTAAATTTTAATTTGGCAGTTCCTAGTAGAATAGTGTTGTATGGCACAAAATGTTGGGCGGTGAAGCATCAACACGTACACAAAATGGGTGTAGCGGAGATGAGGATGCTTTGTTGGATGTGTGGGCACATGAGAAAAGATAAGATTAGGAATGAGGATATCCGGGGTAAAGTAGGAGTAGCCGAAATTGAAGGAAAGATGAGAGAAAATCGGTTACGGTGGTTTGGACATGTGCAAAGAATGCCTACTGACGCTCCGATTAGAAGATGTGACTATGGGACAGAGGTTCAAGGCCGAAGGGGTAGAGGAAGACCTAGGAAAACTTTGGAAGAGACTCTAAGAAAAGACTTAGAGTACTTGGATCTAACGAAGGACATGACACAGGACCGAGCACAATGGCGTTCTAAGATTCATATAGCCGATCCCATTCAGTGACTTGGATTTTCCAAGTCTCCAACCTAGAAGTTTTCCTCACTCGGGAAATTAAGGGAACACTACCTAAACCTACATGCTCCACTCACAAAGTTTCAACATATAAGCTTCAACAAAAGAAAATTCAAAGAACTTAGCGAAGAAGGCTTTGGTGTATTTAACATAATACGTTGAAATGAAGGAAAACTTATTTATTGATATCTCCGATAAGTTAGAAATATGTGCATATACATGAGTCAAAATAAACAAACAAGAGGGAGCCTTCACAAAGGTTGCTTAGGAGAGGTCTCAGCAGTCGGTAGAGCCCCAGAAAGAGAAGGCACCAGAGGGGGATCATTCGGAGCCTCAGTACTGGACAGAACCCTAGAAGGAGGAGGCATCAGAGGTTGATCATTTGGAGCTTCATTACGCGGTACAGCCCCAGAAGACGAAGGCAATAAATGCCTTTGGAACAAACCCACAAATCTCTGATGATCAAGTAAAACCTGACCATCAGATTCCTTCATCTGGTCAAGCTTTCTTTTCATGTTTGTAGCATAGTCATGTGCGAGCCGGTGCAACTGTTTATTCTCATGCTTGAGCCCTCTAATCTCCTGTTTGAGACTCATCACTTCAGCCGCCAATGATTCAACTTGGCGGGTTCGAGCAAATAGGCGTTGGGCTATATTAGACACAGAACCTGCACACTGAACATTGAGAGCCAGAGAATCCTTAACAGCTAACTCATCAGACCGTTTGGAAAGTAGTCTGTTATCTTTGGGAGTGAGAAGGCTCCTGGCCACCACCGCAGCGGCCATATCATTCTTCATCACGGAATCCCCAACGGTAAGAGAACCAGTAGGGGAGATGAAGGATGGACGCCATATGTTGTCTGTAAAAGGCGGGGATGCCTCTTCAACAAGGTTCAAGTCAAAACGACGGTCGGAGGGGCCATACATTTTCAAAGATGTTGAAGAGAGAAGAGGTCGGACAAATCAAGATCTTAGAAGTGCAAGAATGGAGCTTCTACTGGTGGAGATTCAAGTGTGCTTTGGAACTTAATGTCAGCCCTTATAAAAATCTGCACTCGACGGAGCTTCAGAAATCGAAGAGGCGCCTGCTCAGAAATCGAAGAGGCGTTTGCTTTCTCAAAAGCTGGCCTGCTCAGAGACCACGAGGGTCGATCTCAGAAATCGAAGAGGCGTTTGCTTTCTCAAAAGCTGGGCTGCTCAAAGACCACGAAGGCCGATCTCAGAAATCGAAGAGACGCTTGCTTTCTCAAAAGCTGGGCTACTCAGAGACCAAGAGGGCCGATCTCAGAAATCGAAGAGGCACATACTTTTCCAGCCTTGTCAGCACCTGTCACAAGCACACTTAGCTTTGCGGAAATTATGGGCATTCTGTCGAAGACTTCTGGTGAAGTAGAAAGCACATGAATCTTACTGCTCAATCACTCACTTCCCACACGCAACAGTAGCTCATGGGTACCACAGATAACTTTGCCAAAGTTCTCTGCCAAAGTTGAGACACGTGAAGCTTGCAGCTCCCACTACATCGCTCTGACCAAGAAGGGTAAAAGAATAGCAAAGAAACAGCACTAACAACGTTTAGACACATAAATTTTGAAGGTCTAGCTACCATATTATTACCCACAAGGGTAAAGAACAGTACCACTGCTGGATAATTGGAAAGTCCCTGTGTGTCAACCTCTGTGCTTCGTGGCAAGGTAGACTAGCAAACATGCCCAACCTTTACTCACATTCGAGAAAACACTCCTAACAAGATTGCTTGCTCCAAAATCGAAGAGGCACCATCCTCCGAATCTCGAGAGCCAGACTCCCAACATGACTACTTTCTCAAAAATCGAAGAGAGGGTAAAGGAACAGTACCATTGCTGGATAATTGGAAAGTCCCTGTGTGTCAACCTCTCTGCTTCGTGGCAAGGTAGACTAGAAAACATGCCCAACCTTTACTCACATTCGAGAAAACACTCCCAACAAGATTGCTTGCTCCAAAATTGAAGAGGCACCGCCCTCCGAATCTCGAGAGCCAGACTTCCAACATGATTACTTTCTCAAAAATCGAAGAGACACCGCTCTCCGAATCTCGAGAGCCAGACCCCCAGCATGATTACTTTCTCAAAAATCGAAGAGGCATCGTTCTTCGAATCTCGAGAGCCAGATCCCCGATAGGATTGCTTATTCGAAAACCGAAGAGGCACCACTTTCCCAACTTCAAGAGTTGGATCTCCTTGGATAAAGCTTGTCTGTAATCTTCACACGCAACATCAGCTTTCCAGATACCACAGACCACTTTTTCAAAGTGCTCTGACAGAGTTAAAACATGTGAAGCTGGCAGCTCCCACTACCGTGCTATGACCAAGCAGGGTAAAGGAATAGCATTATTACTCGTTGTTAGGGTGACTCTTATATATGTCGACCTCCATCCCCAACGGACAGGCAGACCTGCAAAAATGCTCAACCCTTCCTCATATCTGAGAGGGCACTCCCAACGAAGCCTTTCGAAATATTCAGCTTTCTTTCCCCACCCCGATAATACCTCTGCAAACAAGCTATACTAGAGCAAGAATATCTCATATCATCAAGATTAAAAGCAAGAGTATCCCATATCATGCTTTTTCCTTGTCTTTTCCTTTGGCTTTGTTCTTACCTGCAAGACAAGGAGAAAAAGAGCAATCAGTCAGCACTTGGAATCAAGCTTCCAGCCTGGAACTGACTGCCTGGAACCCCTTACCCCTTATCTGATTACTTACCTGGCATTGCTCTCGAGTACTCATCTTCAATATCTTATGCTTCCAGGGAAGATACCGCATCTGCCTGAGGAACAGATAGGGCAAGTGAGAAAGATACAAGGAAGCATGTGGAGACAAGCGTAACAGCACACGTGCCGATACATCCACTACTCTGTCAAAAGCAAAAGTATTCCATATCAGCAGGGTCGAACGTACTCTAGATTTGATGGACTTGTTTTGACCCTCAAATTCTTCAGTCGGCCTTATACTCTGGAGGAAACCAGAAAACCCTCTAGCTCAGTTCAAGAATAAGCCTGTGGAAAGTTACTTCTTCAAAAGCAAATGTATCCCATATCATCTCTTCTCATTTTTCTTCTCTTTATCCTTCATGCTGCCTGCAAGATAGGGAGAATGTGAACAATCAGCCGGAACTCTGATTGCTTACCTTGTCTGTCACCTCTTTCAGCAGATCCCCTAGCTCGGCGACTTGGGGGACTCCTACTACATGATTTGTATCGCGCTTGACCAAGCCTGAAACTACAAGTAAGCTTCAAGTGAAATTGATACATTACCTTGTGCATCTCCACCAGTTAAAGATACCACCCTTGGATAGAGGAAGAGTACTTCCAGAGAAGATGCCACATCTACCTATGAGACAGATAAGGCAAGTCAAGACGATACCACACTCCGATACTTAGAAGTTTCGTGATTACGAGATCATTCTCCCACAATATTTCCTAATGTCATTTGTACTAGATCATTCACTTGTACTCATTAAAGGAGAGCTTGAACCTATGTACTTGTGTAAACTCTTCACAATTAATGAGAACTCCTCTATTCCGTGAACGTAGCCAATCTGGGTGAACCACGTACACCTTGTGTTTGTTTTCCTATCTCTATCCATTTATATACTTATCCACACTAATGACCGGAGCAATCTAGCGAAGATCACAAAAAGCGACCGTTTTCGCTACCTAGGATCTATCTTGCAAGAGAACGGAGAATTAGATGGAGATCTCAACCATAGAATACAAGCTGGATGGATGCAGTGTAAGAGTGCATCTGGCGTGTTGTGTGACCGTCGTAGGCCACTAAAGCTCAAGGAAAAATTTTATAGGATAGCAATAAGGCCAACGATATTGTATGGCACAGAATCGGTTCCGGTGATTTGGACATGTGCAAAGAAGGCCTACTGACGCTCCGGTTCGAAGATGTGACTACGGGACAAAGGTTCAGGGTCGAAGGGGTAGAGGAAGACTTAGGAAAACTTTGGAAGAGACTCTAAGAAAAGACTTAGAGTACTTGGATCTAACGGAGGACACGGCATAAAACCGAGCGCAATGGCGTTCTAGGATTCATATAGCCGACCCCACTTAGTGGGAAAAGGCTTTGTTGTTGTTGTTGTTGTTGTTCCTCATAGAATAAGGATTTCTTAGAAAAAAGGATTGGGAATTCTAGGTTGTTGTCCTCTAGTATAAATAGGCTATGAATGTATTCAGATTTTATCAATATATTCTCAGAATCAGAGTTTCCTCTTGGGTTTCTTGCCATAGGATTCAATTATCTTCGTTCCAAGTTCGATTATATTGCTCTTTTATCTCTTTTATTTGTTTTTTATTGTTTGGATTCTGTTTCTACTGCAATTTGGCTCTATTCTCTCTTTTGGACGACATCTTACCTTACCCTGTTGTTGCAGGAACATGGCGAAGCATCATCCTGACCTGATTATGTGCCGGAAGCAACCTAGAATAGCTATTGGAAGGTTGTGTGAGAAGTGCGACGGTAAGTGCGTAATTTGTGACTCTTATGTGCGTCCTTGCACGCTTGTTCGGGTTTGCAATGAGTGCAACTATGGATCTTTCCAGGGAAGGTGTGTTATCTGTGGAGGGGTTGGAATTTCTGATGCTTATTACTGCAAAGAGTGTACTCAGCAAGAGAAAGATAGAGATGGCTGTCCGAAAATTGTGAATCTGGGAAGTGCCAAAACAGATCTGTTCTATGAACAGAAAAAGTATGTTTTCAAGAAAAGATGATCTTTAGCAGGTCAAGTTTCGTATAGCTTCCGGAAATCATTTTGTTGTGTTCATCATTGAGGCTTAGGCTATATTACATTCAGGTATTTTTCTTAGGAAGCTTGCTTATCCCTCCACTTTGCCGCCTTGAGAAGTGTTGCCCCGTCATCCGGGCAGACCCTAAATCCCCCATTAAGCTAACACAAAACCACCTTCCCTTTCTTGTCAAATCGAAATCCCGCTCTGACAAAAACAATTGTGACAAAAATACACACCCCCAAAAGAATCACAAAATAACAAACCTTTTTTTAGAGTAGGCTAAAACCTCACAATGAGACACCCATAATAATTTGGTTCGAGTTCGCATTTGGCGAGAATTGAACAAAAAAAGAATATTACTAGACCATAGTACTAAGTATCGTCTTTATGTATTTGTTCTCTTTTAATTTACTAAATCAATATGTTAAAATAAATAAATAAACATAAAAAGAGAAATTGGGAGTTTTTTTTTCTTTCCCAATAGGGAATGTGCACATATTAATAAATTTTCTTATAACATATGTTTACCGTATAAATATCTTAATGAAAACCATTCAATTTCTTAATCTTGGTTTGAAAATTATTTTTACAAAAAAATTATTTGCATTGGCGTGTCATGAGTGCTTAACTTTGGCAAGCAGCTAGTAGCGTGTGAATGTGACCCATTGTCATCTGCTTTCTTCCACAATGTGCAGGGAGAGTTCAAATCTTCTTCACCCATTAGTACACGTAGGATCTCTTGAAATTTTGACACACCTAAATTACATATTAATAAAAAAAAAAATTGTCCACCAAAAGAGAGTAAAAAAACTATTTAATCTTCTATTATAATAAAAAAAATTATGAGCAGTAATAAAATTCATAAAACCAAATTTGTTGTTTTTTATTTAAACCTCGCCTACATATATTTTTAGCATATTTCGAATATAAAACAAAATTAAAAAAAAAAAAAACACCCCTCTCTTCCCCTCCCACTCCCACTTTCTCACTCTCCCTATCTCCTTCCCATTTTAAAAACAAATAAATTTAAAAAAAAAAAATTTAAATGTTAACACACACAAAGTGTGAAGGCATGTGTTAGTGTCCGCTAACTGAACCAAAACCTAACAGAGTTAACTCTAATTAAAAAACCATATTAATGGTAAAAATAAAAAATAAAAAATCTCGGAGTAGTTTCCAACGCCATAGCCTCCGGTTTTGAGTGGGTTTGGTAATGTGGAGGATCTGGAAGCAGACGATGATAGTTGGGCTTCTAGATTTATGGTGTGGAAGATCTGGAAGGAGAAGATGGATGTTCGTCAGTGTAGTGGTGGTGGTCGGTGTTGAGCGGTAGTGGATGGGCAGTTGGCCTTTTGCCTTTTCAAGTTCCATTTTTGTTATTTATTTATTTTTTAATTATTTGTCAAAAAGTTGATAGTGTTTAAGCGTTGAGTAAGGGGTAGACGGGTGTCAAATTCCCCTTTCCTTAGGTACCGTTTGGTACGTGGGATAGGACGGAACAAAGTAGAAAGAGACGTTCCGTCCAATATTTGGTACGCCTAAAACGGATGGAACGCGTTGTGCCACGGAACGAATTTTTGGTGAATTTTCGTTCCGCCTCACCTTCCTGGAATGACTCGTTCTACATTCGTGGAACACAAAATTATAACAATTTTGTCTCCTTCTTCCTCCTTGTTTCCATCCGAGGGCATCTTTACTTCCTATCTGTTCCGTCCGGGCATGTCTCGTCCCGTTTGCATACCAAACGATACCTTAGTTTCGGCACTTTCTTCCATTTTCCACCAGACAAATTGCAGCAGGAAAGACTTAAAGTCAACAAATCAATCCATAAAGCAATCTCATAATTACACAATGATGGGACTCATCTCACACTGTTACATTGACCATTGAAACATGAAGACAAATTTAATGCAAAGTTGGTGTAAATTTGTAATCTTTAATTATGTGCCATTTTCTACATGTTATATGTTTATACAACACATAGTACATTGTAGGAATGATTTTTCATTTTGAAGAGACTAAAAACCGTAGCAAAGATTAGTGTAAATATAGCGTTTTTCCAGAAAAAAAAAAAAAGGCTCTTGCCTCTAGACCCCAGTTGTGGATTAACATTGCCCTTACTCTTCCATGATTTAAATTTTACTTAAAATTGTATTTATTTCTGCTTCTTAAATGATGTCGCGTGCTTGAGTACGCCTAGTTTCGTGAAGCGTCTCAAAGAGCTTCTCATACTGCTCCTGGAGGACCTCATTCTTCATTGATATCTTGTTGTTCTGAGCTTCTAGCTCATCGACTTTAGCTTGAAGAGCAACCCTCTTTCCTTCCTTCTTTCGTTGTCTCGCATCAAGTGCAAGAGGGGTGTCATTCTGCGTGATGTGGCTTCCTTCGCTCCCTATGTTGGAGAGGGATGCCTGGTCAAAAGAGAGTGTACGAATGGTGGAAACCAGCTTAACAAAGCTGAAGAGAGTGGGAATAATTGTCGTTCCCACAAACGGCGCCATATGTTGATGCACAAAATCAGTGAGGACTTTGGTACAACAGAAAATGTTAAGTTTGTGACCTTCGCTAGATTGCTCCGGTCACTAGTGTGGATAAATATGTAAATGGATAGGGACAGGGAAGCAAACACAAGATGTACGTGGTTCACCAAGATTGGCTACGTCCACGGAGTAGAGGAGTTCTCATTAATTGTGAAGGGTTTACACAAGTACATAAGTTCAAGCTCTCAATTAGTGAGTACTAGTGAATGATTTAGTACAAATGACATTAGGAAATATTGTAAAAGAATGATCTCTATTTATAGAAGAGAGTTTCTAGTTTCATTCTAACAATGACACGTGTCGTGTTTTGATTGGCTTCTGATGTTGACATGTGTCACGCTATGATTGGCTTCTGATGTCGATACGTGTCACGTTGTGATTAGCCTTCTGGTTGGAGGGAAGCTCTTATGGGTCCTTGACGGTATAACATTGACCGGTGCTCAGTAGTTTCGGGATTGGTCAAGTATGGTACAAACAGGTTTAAATTCATAAAAACAAAAAAAAAATAGAATACAACGGCTAGTGACTAGCTAGCCGTTGGAATTCAAATTAGAATTCAAATTAGTGTCGGTTTTAACCGACATTGTTCAAACTGATATTACACTAACATTGCTATTAGTGTCGGTTATAACCGACACTAATAATATAGTATATATATTTCTGTTGGCTATAACTGACAGAAATAACAAAGCATTAAAAAAAATAGCCACCCAGCCAGCCTTTCAGCCCACCAGCCCTCTCTGATTCCGTGGGGCCCTCCCAGATTCCAGAGCCCTCTGGCCTAGCCCTCGGTTGGAGACGGTTTTCGGGCTATTTTCGGCCCTCTGACCCTCTGGACCTTTCGGTTGGAGATGACCTAAGCGTTGAGTAAGGGGTAGACATGTGTCAAATTCCCCTTCCCTTAGTTTCGCCACTTTCTTCCACTTTCCACCAGACAAAGTGCGCAGGTATGACTTAAAGTCAACAAATCAATCCATAAAGCAATCTCATAATTCCATAATGATGGGACTCATCTCACACTGTTACATTGACCATTGAAACATGAAGACAAATTTAATGCAAAGTTGGTGTAAATTTGTAACCTTTAATTATGTGCCATTTTCTACATGTTATATGTTTATACAACTCATAGTACGTTGTAGGAATGATTTTTCATTTTGAAGAGACTAAAAACAGTAGCAAAGATTAGTGTAAATATAGCGTTTTCCAAAAAAAAAAAGAAGGGCTCTTGCCTCTAGACCCCAATTGTGGATTAACCTTGGCCTTACTCTTCCATGATTCCTTAGTTGAATTTACTTAAAAACTACTGAGGATTAAACATTTAAATTTTACTTAAAATTGTATTTATTTCTACTTCCTAAATGAGGTTGCCTAGTTTCGTGAAGCGTCTCAAAGAGCTTCTCATACTGCTCCTAGATGACCTCATTCTTCATTGATATCTTGTTGTTCTGAGCTTCTAGCTCATCGACTTTAGCTTGAAGAGCAACCCTATTTCCTTCCTTCTTTTGTTGCCTTGCACCAAGTGCAAGAGGGGTGTCATTTTGCGTGCTGTGGCTTCCTTCAATTCCTATGTTGGAAAGGGATGCCTGATCAAAAGAGAGTGTACGAATGGTGGAAACCAGCTTAACAAAGCTGAAGAGAGTGGGAATAAGTGTCGTTCCCTCAAACGGCATCAAATGTTGATGCACAAAATCAGTGAGGACTTTGGTACAACAGAAAATGTTAAGTTTGTGACATTCGCTAGATTGCTCCGGTCACTAGTATGGATAAATATGTTAATGGATAGGGAGATGGAAGCAAACACAAGATGTACGTGGTTCACTCAGATTGGCTACGTCCACGGAGTAGAGGAGTTCTCATTAATTGTGAAGAGTTTGCACAAGTACATAGGTTTAAACTCTCATTTAGTGAGTACTAGTATGATTTGGTATAAATGACATTAAGAAATATTGTAAGAGAATGATCTCTATTTATAGAAGTAAGTTTCTAGTTTCATTCTGACATTGACACGCGTCGTGTTTTGATTGCCTTCTGATGTTGACACGTGTTGCGCTATGATTGGCTTCTGATGTCGACACGTGTCGCGCTATGATTGGCCTCCTGGTTGGAGGGAAACTCTTCTGGGTCTTTGACGGAATAACGTTGACCGGTGCTCAATAGTTTCGGGATTGGTCAAGTATGGTACAAACAGGTTTAAATTCAAAAAAAAAAAAAAAAAAAATTGAATACAACGGCTAGTGACTGGTTAGCCGTTGGAATTCAAATTAGAATTCAAATTAGTGTCAGTTTTAACCGACACTGTTCAAACTGATATTACACTAACATTGCTATTAGTGTCGGTTATAACCGACACTGATAATATAGTATATATTATTTATGTCGGCTATAACTGACAGAAATAACAATGCGTTAAAAAAAAATAGCCACCCAGCCAGCCCTCCAGCCCACCAGCCCTCTCTGATTCCGTGAGGTCCTCCCAGATTCCAGAGCCCTCTGGCCTAACCCTCGGTTAGAGACGGTTTTCGGGTTATTTTCGACCTTCTGAACCTCTAGACCCTTCGGGTAGACATGTGTCAAATTCCCCTTCCTTTAGTTTCGCCACTTTCTTCCACTTTCCACCAGACAAAGTGCGCAGGTAAGACTTAAAGTCAACAAATCAATTCATAAAGCAATCTCATAATTCCACAATGATGGGACTCATCTCACACTGTTACATTGACCATTGAAACATGAAGACAAAATAAATGCAAAGTTGGTGTAAATTTGTAACCTTTAATTATGTGCCATTTTCTACATTAGTGTAAATATAGCGTTTTTCCAAAAAGAAAAAAAGAAAAAAAAAGGGCTCTTGCCTCTAGACCCCAGTTGTGGATTAACCTTGGCCTTACTGTTCCATGATTCCTTAGTTGAATTTACCAAGGTTCTAAAAAACGCTAGGCGCTAGTCGGGCGGTGGGCTAGCGCCTAGCGCCTAGGCGGCTAGGCGGCGCCTAGGCGGGCGCCCAGGCGGGCGCCTAGGCGGCCTAGGCGGATTTAGGTAAATTTCTTGTATATCTTGTAAATAAGTGCATATTGACACCTAAAAAAAAGACTATACTTGTATGGATAATAAAATAATGATAAAATGCAAATTAGGTAAACTATTTCCATAAGTATTGGATGAACTTGTAGTAAATTCATCATTTGCAAATTAGATACACCATTTCCATAACTATACCACCATGAAACCAAAAAAGAAAAAAAGCATGCAATTAATAAAAAATAAAAAATAAAAAAAACCTCCTAGGACCGCCTAGGACCGCCTAACCCGCCTAGCCGCCCAGCCCGCCTAGACCGCCTAGGCGCCGCCTAGGCCCAACCCGATTTTTCCTCCCGATTTGCCCAAAAACGCCTCGGTTGCTAGGCGCCTAGCGCCTAGGCGCCGCCTAGGCCGTTTTTTAGAACACTGGAATTTACTTAAAAACTACTGAGGATTAAACATTTAAATTTTACTTAAAATTGTATTTATTTCTGCTTCCTAAATGTGGCCACTAAATTATTTATAGCATGTTTACTTCCTTAATGAGTTGGAATTTGTTTTGGAATTATTTTCATTCTTCATTGCTCTACATTTGTTAACACATTTAAAATTTAAATTATGTGGATCTCACATTGCAACGGCTGGCAACATTCACAATGTTTCAGCAATTGGAAATTGTTGGTTTAATTTTTCTGAATTGTCTGATATTGGTTGATTTAAAGAAAAACCATTGGGACTTTCGAGGAAAAACTGATTTACATACGGAGACAGACAAGCACATAGATATCAACATCCTTATCCTTAAGTGGTTTTTTAATTCTGTCATTACTGTTGCAGGATGGCTTCCTCCAGAAGAAGTGGAATGACTGTTTTAGGGAAAGTTCCAAAACCTATAAACTTACCTAGTCAGAGGTATATTCTTGCTGCTAAACTGTCCTTAAGTCAGTTTATTGTGCTCCATTTTCTTTTGGCTAAAATTCTTTACCTATGTTGGCTGTTCAAGGTTAGAAAATCATGGTGTGGACGCAAATGTGGAAATCGTTCCCAAGTGAGTTATCTCTCTCTCTCTCTCTCTCTCTTTCCAGTTCAATTTCTGTTGGAGTCAGTGTATAATATTTCATTGCTACTAGTACTAGTTCATCACCTAGGTGTTTCTTGATTTGAACTATTGTAGGGGTACCCCTGGTTGGGGCAGTAGATCATCTTCTGCATCAAATGCATGGGGTTCATCATCATTGTCCCCAAAAGCTGATGGTGGCACTTCACCAAGCTATCTCAGTGGCCACCTTTCATCTGGAAGTGGTACTCGACCATCAACTGCTGGTAGCGACAAAGGGCATGAACCTTCTTCTAATGCATGGGGTTCAAACTCTAGGCCATCATCGGCTTCTGGGGCCTTGACATCAAATCAGACAACACTGACCTCATTGCGTCCTCGCAGTGCAGACACAAGACCTGGTAGTTCACAGTTGTCAAGATTTGCTGAACACTCTGACCATCCAGTGGCATGGAGTGCTCCGGGGACGGCAGAAAAATTGGTATGGTCCTTCACTCATAACTTTGTGTTTGAATATGTATTACCAACAATTACTTGGTTGATAAAGCTTCCGACCACTTTTCTTCTCGTGACAAGGAGGGAGCAATTATGTCACCATCCTTTTATTCATGACTGCACGGTGACTCAAGCGATTGGTCATGGAGTAGGCACTCAAAACATCACTGTAGCGGCCGAAGGTTATGAAGAGAGTGATCACCCTGGAAACCTCTCATTCCAATTTAGATGGTTCAGTTGGAAACCTTTATAATGTTGATCTCAATAGAAAATTCAACAGAGGTATATTCAACAATAGAAATGCTGATAAAACGATGAGATGTAAAAAAATAAAGGAAGACCATAGCTAAAACATACAAGACTCACCTAACATCTGATTTGATGAAGATCGTATTCTTTTTAGCCTTTAGGCGTGTTTTTTGCTAGCTAGATAGGTGGTAGGTGAGTCTTGGATGTTTTGGCTATGGTCTTTATCAGATAAGGTGTTATCTTGGGTGGTGGGGTTTTGATAAAAGAGCCCAGAAAATGTCCTATATGTTATAAAGCATTGGAAAATCCCTATGTCAACAATATGCTGATTAGTATCTTTTGTTCTCTTCCCTTCCATCTCCAATAATGAATGTTTATATATTTTGGCAACCCTTTGTATTGAAATAAATTTAATGATCATCCTGGTAATGCCCCAAACCAGAATTTACTACCATATTTCCCTTCGATAATGTTAATGTTGCAATCCTTGATCTAGCCTTATGTTTGATTGTGTGGATTAAATTTTCATCATATAACATGCTCATTCTTAACGGTATACAAATGCCAAGGTCCCAGTTGACTGAAAACTTCACCCTGGCTCTAGATTCAGTTTTAACCATGTTAACCATGTTGTTTCCAGTTTGTGCTACTATGGTCTTTCTAGTCTTAATTAAACCATTTTAACTTGTATTTTCCAATTTATGTCAACTTGGTCCCTTCATCGAATTCCGTTAGGATTGCTGGACAACATGTCTTAACTCTTAAGTCTTAAGCATGATACTGGCTTTTCGTCCAAATCACACAATCCAATCTGACCTTCTCTTTATGCTGCTTCCACAAAAGCTCTTACACGTTGGAAAAATATGGTCATCTTGATAAGTACTTCAGGATTTATTTTGCAGTTAAATATTTCAGGACTAAATAGCTACATTCTATATGTATTATTGCCCATTATTATTATTTTATTGGAAGCTTTACACCCTTTAAAGAATATATGGGTTGTTATTAACTTGTTATGTGAAAAATTTATATACGGTGAGTGTTTCTTTCACCCACTCTGGCTAATGAAATTAGGCGCAGGGGACAAATTGACTAAAAAAGAAGTGCAGGATGACATTTTTTAAGTTCGCTTTTAGTGAGCAACATCAAGGTCGTACCCAGTGCACAAGGCTCCCGCTTTACGCAGGGTCTGGGAGAGGTGAATGTCGGCTAGCCTTACTCTCATTTATGGAGAGGCTGCTCCCAAGTCTCGAACCCGAGACCTACCGCTCATGGGCGAAGGCACTTGCCATCGCACCAAGTGCGACCTCTTTTAGTGAGCAACATCGTAAGGGAAAATAATTTTAATTGTTAGGGGAGTTGAATTAAGGTCAAATAGGGTTAGGATTGAGGTTTTGCCCCTTATGCTTCACCCAATTCATTCCTAGGGGAGTCCAAGGTAGTTGAACACTGCCCCTGCTATTTTTATTCTTTTGCAGGGGTGTCTGTGCTATTTATCTGAACTTCTGAAGTAGGGGTGTTTTTTCGGAAGGATCAGATCAGAAACATTCCAATTTCCGTTCCAAAATTTTGGGATTGGATCACATCACAATTTTCAAATTCAGAATTTTTAGCATATTCGGAAATATCGGAATCGGAATAATCTTTAGAAATTTTGGAACATAATTTGGAAATTTATATTTTTTTATATGTTTTTGATATTCTCTTAACTTTTTCGTACATGCAATTTATTGTTATTTGGTATATGCTTATGTATAAATTCAATTAATATTGTGATCTACTAGTTTGCATATCCTTTTTAATACGTGTATGTTTAAATATAAAAACAATGAACAAAATTTATCCAAAACTAACAATAAAATACAAACGTCCCATTACGAAATTTATATTTGAATAAATAACTATAAAAAATCAGAATTTTTTTTATTGAAATAAGATTGGAACACTTAGGAAAAATTCAGAATCTAATTGCATTCCAATTTCAGTTCCAATTTTTCGGAAAATATTCTAATTCGGAATTGGGTAGTGCTATCCACACACCCATTTGTACTTCTTCTCACACACCCCCTTTCAATTTTCGGCTGTCGGATCGAATGAATTGAAGAAGATCAATGGCCAAAAATTAATAAGGGTGTGTGGGAGGTAAAAACGGGTAAATACACTTGCCTTCGGAATTTTCAGTTCGGATTTGGAAATTTACTATTGGAATCGGAAGCACCATTCCAACTTGCAGCCCTAATCTGAAGTCTATCTTTATTATCCACTGTTATACATGTGCAGGGAGTAATGTCATCAAAGAATGATGGGTTTTCACTTGCTTCTGGAGATTTTCCAACACTTGGTTCAGAAAAAGATAATCCTGGAAAGAGTGCCGAGCAGCAAGGTCTTATGCCTATATTTCACTTATATAATTTAAAAGTTGAAGACACTGTGTGTGCAAAGATTTTTTCAAATTTCACATGATAGTTAAGTTGGCATGCCACACATTGCATTACCTCATCTGACTGTTTTTGGCAGTGCCATCAGATTTTCATTAATTGATGTGGCACTGATGTGTATACTGCCATCTCATGTTTACAAAATATTTTGCATAACTTTACACCTAGCTTCGATTTTGTTATTTTATTGTTTTTTCTAGCACGTCCGGCATAGCTGCCAATTTTTGTTATTTAAGTGTTTAAATACATTTTCCTTACTGCCAAAATAGAAAAAAAAAAATGACTACGCATATTTTCTTGAGCTCAAGTTTGTGTTTCCCTCGAGCAACTGTTTTACAGGATATGATATCATTAATGAGTACAAGTATGTTGTAGTGAACTTGATGTTCCATTTCGGTTTACTGAATGTTTTTGATCAATCATTATGACAGATCACAGTTCTTACAGTCGTCCTGGCTCTTCTATTGGTAGAGCGGCAAAAGAGACGACTGGGACGTCTGTAGTTGGTTTGTGCATATGCTCTTAATTCTAATATGTTTTATTAGAATGTTGCAATATTGATCCTTTTATTGGTTAATGTCCGTGGTTTCTCATTCGCTCATGTATTTAAGTATGTGCTTGGTTTCCATATGTAGGCGAGGTTTCTGAAAATGCAAATGTGAAGAGTGGAACCACTAATTCATGGAAAAGAGAAAGTCCCTCGTACAAAGATGGAGGTAGACATGGTATGGAGAAGTGGCAGGGAAATCCCCACCCTTACCCTAGTGCTAATGTTCCTCCCCAACACTATGATGGATGGCATGGTGGTCCAGTAAATAATCCACAAGGTGGTGTTTGGTACAGAGGACCTCCTGGAGCTCCCTATGGAGCTCCGGTCCCTCCTGGGGGCTTTCCAATGGAACCATTTCCATATTATCCTCCAGGACCTCCACAGATTCCACCTGCTGCTCTTGGCAATCAGCAATCTGTTCCTCCACCTGGAGCAGGACCAAGAGGACACCATCCTAAAAATGGAGATATGTACAGACCTCATATGCAGGATACATATATTCGCCCTGTTATGCCAATTAGACCTGGCTTTTACCCTGGTCCAGTGGCCTTTGAGGGCTATTACAATTCTCCAATGGGTTACTGCAATCCAAATGAAAGAGATGTTCCATTTGTGGGAATGACAGCTGGTCCCCCTGTTTATAATAACTACCCTAGCCAAAGCGCTCATGGGCCTGCCAATTCTCATGGCAGACCCAGTGGATATGGTCCTCCCAACCCAAAGGTGATGTCCGAGCAATTAGAACCTCGCCATCCACCTGATTCTCACGGACCTTACAAAGTTCTTTTGAAGCAGCATGATGGTTGGGATAGAAGAAATGAGGAGCAAAGGAATGAGGGTACTGTCACAAGCCTTTCAACTGATGCATCATCTGTTGTGAGGGAGGACCAACCAAGAGCTTTGGCAGCAGAGAATGATTGGAGATCCGACCACAGAAAGGAGGGAGTGAGGGATCAAAGGAAAATTGTCAGTGAAGAAGCTGCTTCAAGGAAGTTTGACAACCAAGGAGCCTCTTCTGTTCCTAAGAAAGTGAAGTCTCCTGAAAGTTTGGAACAGATAAAGACAGTTGATGTCATTTCAGTGAAGAAATCAGGAACTGAAGCCTCTGGCATGCCAGAAGTTGCACAACCGCTCCTGGCTGCTGCAAAAGACTCCAGTCTGATCCAGAAAATAGAGGGATTAAATGCAAAGGCACGTGTTTCTGATGGACGAAGTGATACATCATCTGTTTCCAGTAGAGAGGAGCAGAATAACAGGTTTGAAGTCAATGCTAAAGCTAACATTTCAGTTAATGAACCTGTTGGTGGTGGTAGTGTAAATCTGGAAAGATCTCATGTCCCTGAGAGTGTAAATCCTTCTCATGAAGTGGGCAGCGCAATTTCCATCTCCAGGTTTGTTGGCAACTTTTTAGTTTTCTCTGAGAATGTACATGTTATTCGAAATTATTGGAACATGCTGATTTTCTGATGTACAGGCGACCCAATCATGCCATACATGGTGGTAGATCAGATCATCGTGGTAGAGGAAGGTTTAGTAATCAAGAAGGTGAAGGGTGGGCAAAGAAATCCTTGGTCGAACCAACAACTGTGGTATCAACTGCACATTTGGAAATGCCTTCTAATGTTCATGTGCATGACCACCTTGTTTCAACAGAAGCAACTGAAAAGTCAGGGTCAAATCCACAAGGCAGACGTGAGGAGGAATCTGCCACTCCAATGGTTGATCCAAATGATTCTGAGGCACAGGTATACATTTTATTCAAATTCTTGTTAGATTTTGTGTCAGAGCTTTGCAGCTAACATCTATTCTTACCAGCGTGCTAAGATGAGGGAATTAGCCAAGCAACGTACCAAACAGTTACAGGAGGAAGAGGAGGAACGGACAAGAAGGCAGATGGCCAAGGCTCGTGCAAAATTGGAAGAGTTGAACAGACGTACTCAAGTGGAGAGTTCAGATCAGAAGATTGAAAGTCACTCAAGTGGTGCCATCCAGATTAAGCAAGAAGTGTCTCAAACCTCGG
>VIEB01001894.1:24515-35356 GCA_006547085.1 Malus baccata | reverse complement strand
TCACTACGAGCGTCTGCAAACGAGAACCTGCCCGCCCCCCTTCCCTTTTCCTCAATGTTTAAATGGTGGCGAGGGGGGCTGGAGGCAAGACAGAGAGAGAGAGAGAGAGAGAGAGAGAGAGAGAGAGAGAGAGAGAGATCAATTTCTTACAGGTGGGGGAAAAATATCATCGTCCACTTCGATGATGTGCGCAGGGCCCTATAGATACAGTCGCCTTTGCCCAACCAACAAGTGTCTAGGTTCAACTTCCCACCCGATCAATGTCGTGGTGTAATGAGTTAGCCCAGTTAACTGATCATCAAGAATTTACACTAGTTCCCTTCCTTATCTTTCTCTTTATCTCCTGGAGCCGCTTCTTGACTGCCTTTTGTTCCCACGTCAGCAGCTGCAGCATCAGAAGTGGTTGACTCAGAACTTGGCTTCTCATTGCCTGATTCTGACAGCTCAGGCGGCTTTGAAGTTCCCTCAACTGTTGATTCAGCTTGAGGCTCGGTAACAACTTTATCATCTTTCATCAATGGCTCAGAAGATGATGAACATTTAGCTGCATCGGCAGATTTCGTTTGAAGTTCACCATTTGCTAGGGCATCAGAGGGTTCCCCAGAGTCTGAAGTCTCCCTCCATTCAACCCACTCAGGTGGTTTTTCAGTTTCAACGGGACCCAATTCTAACGAATTATTTGGGACGGCAACTTCCGAATCTTCTGGTTTTACTCCTGGTTCCGGAGAAGATGTTGCGGTGTCAACTAAGTCATCATCTTCACCAACAATGACATCATCATCATCCCCGCCACCATTGACAATATTAGACTCCGCCGTATGAGGTGATGGAGAAGCAAGAGAGCCAGTTGAGTGATCAGTGGCAGCCCTGTCATCCTCGAAAGCAAACCAGTTGGAATTTGTAAACAGAGAACCACTGCAATCAGAATGGAAAACATGTCAAGCAGTTCAAAGCACCGGATTTTTATACATAATCAGGAGAGCTAGATATGCACAATAACACCACTAGTAAAAGTCCAAAAATCCATTCAGAAGCTTAGTCCCACTGTCCCACTACCCATGCAAAGAACCATATACCAAGGGAACAACATGGAAAGAATACTGTTTGCTTCAAACCCAGCATTATAAGCTAAAAAATAAGGGAAATTATTAACTCAAAAAAAAAATTGTAGACTTAGTTGCCACCACAATTGTAATTTAACCCAAGTTCATATTCCCAGTAGATACAAACCGGACCAGGAGGAAAAAAATATTTATTCCGTTGATCACTAATTCTTGGGAGACACTCCAAAAAAGTCATTAATACACAATCAATAAGTGTACTTTTATTTCTAAATATAAAAAGTTTGGAGTGTAAAGCTTTTTTAGAGCGTCAATAGCAGCACCCCTATTCTTTACCGGACAGGCTGAGGAAGGAGAAGATACCCATAAAAATCTCAATGTTTGTTTCATGACATTATTGCCAGGTATAGCCTACATGCATAGATTTGTTGTGGCAATCAAACTCTGGAAACAGCTTCATGCTATAGGATTGTCTTGCCAAAAATCCTAATAGAATCTTAAGAGTAAATATTAAAGGACTTTCCACCTACCTTTCCTGGTCATCTCCCAAACGCAATGAAGATATGACGACTTCAGCAGATTCATCATCAAAGTAGACATCCTGAGCCAAAAATATTTTGCAAGGAACAGTTGGAAAACCTTTAACAGTAGTCAACCCTAATATTATCAAAAACATATCAACAAGAAAAAAATTAATAATCACTGAATTGAGTAAGCTGGCAGTATATTTGATACCTCGTCATCTCGTTCAAGTGAGCCATGGCCCTGAAATGCATGAAGAGTATTAATATCAGTAATCATCACCACAGGGACACTAAGTAAGAATGACACAAGTGTTTAGAACATTTTGGGACATTGTCATCTTTCCATTTCCTCCAGGACCAAATTATGAGACACCACTAAATTTCATAGCTGGTGCAATAAAATTACAAAAATTCCAGATGCTGAAAATATCAACCAACAACATATCATCATGTAAACATCCCAGGGGCCAGTGGATAGAATAATAGGCTAATAGCTTTCTTAAATGTTAAACACAGTAACAAGGACTTTAAGAAAACAAAATTAAAGCACCAAATTGTCTAGTCTAAAAAGGAAACTTGTTCTATGTGATATCCAACTCCCAGCGATGTGCATATGATAATAGTGTAAATTACTCCTGAAGATTTAAACAGGTCTATCTTCTATCTTTTTTCTTTATTTCTAACATTTGACCAACTCCAAGGGTACTTTACTTTCTAGTCTAAAGGTTCAAAAAGAAAAAAAACACGGTATGCTCTTATGATATAGGCTACCATAAAATACTAAGTTATTTTCTCCTCGCCATTGTGTATTTTCCTTTTGAGTTGTCTCTTTCAATGTACAGTGTGTATAAATAGGATTTTAAGATAATCAAAGGTATCAGGGGGTACCTCATCTAACTCATCATTGTTGTAAATTCCATATCGGAAAGCCTGGCTTAAGTTATTTGCAAGGGCTGCAACATCGTAATCTCTATCTTGATAGTCATCATCATCACTATCCCTATTTCGATCATGTAAAGCAGTTGGCCGCCTGTTACAGTTGATTTACCATGATTAGATAGCCGAAAACATGAGTTCCTTAGGACAGTGGAGAGGTAATAAAAAATGAAATGGGTCACATTGATAATCACTATTGTATCAATGAAACAACAAAAGCAATATTTTACTAGAATAAAAAGCATGTTGATCATGTTTGCTGTATCCACTAGTAACTATATATGATTTACTACAGTTTTAGAACTTGCACCGCAAATCAACAGTAAATGTGACATGAAGAAACCAAATGCTTTTGTGAGGGAAAATCACATACCCACAGGCCCACTGATAGACGTTCTCGACTGCATTACGTTTTGACAGGACACTTGCCTGCCACCCCGCCCACTCACTGTTTTCCTGCAAGATAATTACAACTCTAAAATGACTTCGACAGTGATAACAGAATACTTCATTTCCAAAAACTTATTTTCTATTCAGCATATAGATAACAGAATACTTCACTTCCAAAAAAATAACTTTCATAAACTGAAAAGGCTAACTATAAGTATAAATACAAAGAAACATAAATAAAAACCTGCAGCAGCGTCTGAATCTCGCTATTGTTATTTCCTAGCTGAATGAGTTTGTTGGATATACGTGTTAAATGTCCAATGTTCCCAATTCTGGGTGGGGATCTACCCTCAACAGGAACAGTTGGCTGAAAGAAAAATGAAACAAGACAATGTTTAAATACCGTTTCAATAAACTACGATTAGAAAAAAAAATATAAAAAGTACAAAAATGATCTGGATGCAAGGTATTAATATTTTACAATACAATGCAGCAGCAGCACCTTGTCCGAGTCAGCTGCCAATGTGAAATTCTTTTCTGCTTGAAGTATTTTTCCAACAAGGTCACACTCATGAAGAAGATGTTCGACAAGAGGAACATTCTTGCTTTCCAAACACGACACAATTATGTTCTCTATGTGGTGATGTACAAAGTTGTTATATGGGTACCTGGAGAGGCAACAGAATCACAGATAAGGCCTTGTATAAAACCACTCTTTAGTAAACATGAAAACTTTTGTGCTTACTTGAAAAACAAGTCTAAAATTCTTTGTACAGCTCCAAGACGAATCAATTCCTTCTCAGCAGCTTCACTGCCAACCGTAAGTAATACTGAAATGAACTCTACAACCTGAAAAGTACCATGTTCAGACCAGAATTAAAAATATAAACATCACCCTTAAACACGCTGTGAAAGTTGCAAGTGGCTTGTGAACATATTAATTGAATATTCCATTAAACTAATAATGTTCCCAAAACAAACAGTCCAAACATACCGGAAGACTTTTGTAGAGAAAGAACTCAATTCTTAAATTTGAGCAAGGACAACTTGAAAAGACATTAGAATATTCACCTTTAACCGATGTTTTCCAAGAGGCGGCTGTAACTTGCCATATGTAGTTAACAGCATGTTATCCACCGACGAAACATCCAACAGCTTCAGCAAATCACCTAAATAATTAAAAGAGATATTACTTAATCCTTCAGAAAAGATACAAAAAATAATCTTCCAGTTCCAATTGCCAGAAAAAGGAGCATAGAAACTCTTCACGGGCAATATGAATGTAAGCAAAGCAGCTAGATATCAGCTCACATTTAACTAAAAGCAAATACCGTAGTCAAAAGAAGATAACTTTACCTAGGCTCTCAAGCATGCCCACAACAGTCTCAGGATTAGCGGTAACTGTGGATCCATGAGTCATCTGACGTCCATACATATGATATGTTCCCAAGGTTAGCCTCCTAGGGTCTAACAAAGAGATGCATACCGACAATGAGTTAACAAGAACAGATTTTGGCCGTGAATCCTCCAAAGCATGCCGAAACAATCTTCCTATAAAGCTGCACAAAATACACAAATGGACTTTAATAAAGAAGCTACAGAAAAAATGTATGTAAAACACTAATCAATATATGCGAGAACTAAATGTTACCTTGGGCTGGAGATTTTAGAAGAAAGTCCAGGCGGAGCAAACCGTGTAATAGCACAAAGTGTCTCCGCTGCATTAGCATGCACTTCAGGAGAATCCTGTAGAAATCACGCTCATTAACACTCAACAATCTTAATGCACAGCAAACAGATCATCTTTAGTAATACAGCAAAATGTGTAGATCAAAAAAAGAAAAATACATAGGGTAAGTTTTTTTCCAGCTGGCAATTAAAAAATTCAGACTTTTCCTATTACTTTTCCCCCTTAAAAGTTAAGATTGCACCATCTTCCATTAACAAAGCAATGGCATGTTATGGTTCTAACCTTTCCTCCAAAAAACTTTCCACAAACATGTAGAGAAAAAAAATACTGATAAATGATTAAGAAACAAGGAACCCCACGTTGTGTAGTCATTCAACCACATGAATATAGCTTATATGTAAAATAAGTCACATACCGAAGAGCTGAACTTGTCCACAATCATCTCTAGCACATCTGTATCTTGTATCCAGTGCATTGCATCAGTATAGTTAGAATACATATGTTCATCAGCACCAACCAGACGTATCAAAACCTATAAAACATATAAATTGGGTTTTCAAAATAGTTTCCTCCAATTGTAAAGCTACCAATCTTAGGATGCTTCTTTTGCATCTTAGTTTTAATAACAGTGCAGTAACGAGCTCAAATACTGAAAGAAACAACAACAGTTATCTACACCAACCTCCATAATAGATGTAATTCCAATCAGGTCAACTAGCTTCTTGACAATATCTTGATGACCCTGAACGTGCACATACAAACAATGCATCAGCTCCAAACTAAAGCAAATAACTTAACTCATAAAAATCTAAAAGCTGTTTACTAATTTGAACAAGATATATGATGTCATAGAAAGTATTCAACAGAAAATTAAATATACATGTAGCATGGTTATAGTGAGGATATTACGTTCAATCTACTTGAGAAGAACATGAATCTATGAAGTCAATCATGTAGATAATTATTTGGACATGCATACCAACTAACAGAATTGTGAAGTAAACAAAGGCTCAAACAGACTGTCGCATTTAAGAGTTTTTCACACAACCCAACAACACTTTATGGAATTACAATGAAACTTACATAAACCCAAATAATTTTAAAATTTCATTGTACTTTCCCCTTTGAATCCACCAGAATATGCATATCAGACACCCATTGGCCCATGTCACAACACAACTTCAGAAGTTAATGCATAAGCATAAAGGATTTTAAAAAGAACAAATAATGGACTTACCTGAATATACTGCAGAAAAGGAACTGCCTTGCGCAACAGCAGGCAAACAACAACCTAGGATAAAGAAAATATAAATGTAAAACCTAGGAAAAAGAAATTAAACAGCAAGTAAACATATATAATTTACACTGGTAAAACTACTCTCATGCCAAAGTATGAAGATAGAATTTAGTTCAACAAGGAACTACCTTGCTAAAGTACCCAGCCAAGAGTGTGCTGTGAGAATTATTTGGTTCCAAAAAGGAGAACAACAAGTTCATCAACTGGCAACATGACATAACCAAGTTAATCAAAAGTTGAATCTGTAAAACATTCTGCAAAACTGTCAAACAGAGTCATTCAGATTGTACAGTTAGAGTTCCTAACCTCCTCATCCTCTACCAATGTTTTGAGTATGATATCAACTTCACAAGTAAAAATCTCACATGCAATAAATGGAAATCTGCATACACAACAAATTGACATGATCAATCACATGGGTAGAGTAAATTATCAACGCTGATGCTTACATGTACGTTCAATGCAACCTACTTGAAAGTTCGGCTATTTTCAGCATCCTCGGGAGCTTCTTCAACAATGTATCGGATGAGTTGCTCAACCTGGGCTCTTTCTCGCAAACTGCAACATAGAGCACCACAAGTAATTAAATAAGACAACATATGAAAAGGAGTTTTCAGAGGCTTAAGCATATGAGGAAAACAACACAACTAAAAAGTGCAAACAATACTACACTTAAATTATTTAAGAAAAGATTAGAGTCTTTAGACAATCTTATGTTTTTTAGCCTGAGAAATAAAAGACTAATTTGCTCAAATTGGATGGAAATAAAAGCTTGGTGGACGATCTGTAAAAACCAAAAAAGGGGCTAAGACCCCTCTGCAAGTCCTCAAAGAGGCTTGTGCTATGCCCTGGCCCTGGGATGGGGCAGCCTACCCTCCCCTAAACTTTTCGTACGCGGAAAAAAAAAATTAAAACCAAATTTCCAGTGTAGACATCTCAAACCCCAAATTTCAGATTCAAAGCAAAGGATTTACATCTATATGCCAACATCAATGTCGCAGAACTATAAACCCAACCACTATAAGGAATCATTTTGATAATAGCTCTTTATAGGAAGTGTTAAATTTCTGCTTTTATCTTTAAGCACATTGATCTTTTGGTACATCTGCACATGATAAAAACATAAAATCACTTCTGAGTCCTGACAAATGTATGACAAGCAGCCCTTACCCAAAGACACTGAGCAGAAAGATATAAACCCTCTATTACCTCACTCATTGATGCTCAATGATAAACAAGGATCAAGGGAATAAAAAAGAAAGGCCAAATCTAATGACATTGGGGAATGAAAGGAGAGTTACAAATTGATTAGGCGGCCATTAAGAGCTTTGCATTCTTGAATAATTTCATCTTCATCAAGTAGCTCTTCCAACGTGAAATGATCCTTGTCCAAAATTGTCTCCACCTGAACCACGGAATAAAATAAGAGATGCAAAACACATAAATTAGGCTAAAAAACAAACAAAAAAAAAACTAGCTTTCCATATTAGTGAAAACCAGTACTATGGACCTCCTAAAACAAGTTCAAAGCAAACCAACAAGCACGGGTGACAGCTGGAGACCATCACCGGCCCTCCAGGGAGGGCATGAGAAACGACGTAAACCAGCGCAGATACAACTGAATGCTTCAAGGGAAGCACAGCATGGAATATATGAACACAACCTATTTTTAAGCCTGCATAATATAATATCCTAATTTGAAAACCAAACTTTAAGAGCAATCACCCAAAAATGGTTAAATCTTGGAGCATCGAAAATTTTCAAAAGGTCTCCAAACCTTGCACAACCCTCAACCACCCCCCGACGAATTGCTAACTGGCATGCAATGTATTGCCACAGTCTGACTTCATCAAAAATCCACTTATATTAGAGGTGGTTTGGGAGTAAGGTGCTTAAAAAAAAAGCACCCATGAAAAAAAGCTGTGAGGGTTTTAGGTGTTTGGTAAACTGAAAAAAAAAAATGCTTATTTTGGAAGCTGCTGTGAGAATAAGCTGAAAATCAAAGGAAAAAACTGAAGCTGCTATTTGCAGCTTTGGAAAACTGGCATTTTTTCAAAGCATACGGAGCTACAGTGCTCCTTTAATGAAAAAACCCAATATCTGCTTTTTTTTCCAAAAGCACTTTTACAAAAAAGTTTAACAAACATTCTAATGATTTATTTCACAGCCGCTTATTCTCACAGCACAGCCGCTTATTCTCAAGCAGCATTTTTTCAAAGCACGTTAATACCAAACCAGCCCTTAGACTAAAATACACTATGTTCTAAAGACACTGCCACTAGCCACTAGTTTCCAACCGTAAGATTAAAAACAATAATCTGTCAAATGGTGTTTTCCGACCGCCACAGAGTGACATATTAGATAGTTCATAGTTCCCACTACACCATTGTTCCCAATTCCAGATCCGAAACCAAAGACAACATACCCAATTTCAAACAGAGTCTCAATTGCCAATCCCCCATCAGTTTCCACACAACATAACAACACTTCTTAAGATCCAAATATTCCAAAATTCAATTTCTGATCCCACATTTTCTCACCAAGCAAACAGAGCAACACAAAAAATACCCAAAACTTCACCGATATTCAATCCGAATATATTACAAATAAACCAACACTTTGCCCCGCACACCTAATGCCAAAACAAGAAAACATAAAACAAAAACGACGGCGGAGAACTCACCGCAGACGCCGTGGACAACCCCGCCATACGCCAAAACATGGTTGAATTAAGGAGCGAAAATGGCCTCCGCGCGGAAAACTGGAGTTGGATCTGCGAAACTCCGGGAAACGAACCCTAGCGCGCCCTAACAAAATCCCCAAACCGAGGATTCACCAATCGCCGAACCGCCCAGAACGCCGAAAGTGATCCGGGCATACGATGCAAAAACCCTAGAAATTGGAATCCGCTGAATCGATTTGGATCTAAATCGAGGGCCGCGCAGAGATGGAAGAACCCGACGAAGCCTGCAATCGTGGGCGGAGGTGAGAGGGAGAGAGAGTGTGTGTTGTTGGAGATGAAATGGAATTACGGGATGGAGGGTTGAATTATTATACGGCTCTCAAATGTTATTTTCTTTTTTCGTGTTTTATAACCTATGCCTTTTTTTCTTTTCAATCGATTAGATCACCATTTGTCCTTTGGCGGTTTACCGCACTTGCCAAAAAAGTAGTTATCTTTATACATTTTGATATGAGTTCGATTTTTATCGATTTTCTCTCCTAACAACTAAAAGCTCGTTTGGAAGTAAAATAACTGAAAGTACTTTTAGCAAAAATAATTTGGAATTCTAAAAACACATATTGTGCTTCCTGCAAAAAGCGTTTCTTATAGGAATTATTTAAATATTTTTCTATGATTCACTTCTATTTTACCAAAAAACTTTCAATCATTTTAAGATAGCTAAAATCGTTTTTAGTATAAGTGTTTTTAAAATAGCTACATTCATTTTTAGTGAAAATGTTTTTGCAACTAATCTTTAATAAAATGCAAGTGAATCTTTTAAAAGCATATGAGTTAAACGCATTCTAATAATTCAACCCAGTATCGTTATTGGTTGTCAAAAAATAATTGGATGGCTATCTCATAATATTAAAAAAAACATTTAACACACACAATATTTTGATAAAATAATAGCAAGGAAAAAATATTATATAATTGGATAGCTAGTCGAACTTTGTGATGGCCTCATTGATTATTCTAAAATTTGAGCATGGAAAATTATGTCATTGTATTTTATATTTTATTTGGGTAGGTTTTGTTGCTCTCCTTTAAAGTTGGAAGTTTGGAGTTTTGTTGTCCACTTGCTTTTGGAAGCATTATTGACAAATTTGTGCGTGTTTAGTGCCTTCTATCTCTTGTTTTGCTGGTTTTCATTTTTAATACCTCTTTGTTTTTATCTATTATTTGAGTAATATCATAAGAGTTGAACTTAGAATGTAATAGTTTCTTTTATCATATTACATCTACTTTGAAACTATCAGATATCGATTAACTGTTGAGCATTATGAACTTGCTAAAGGATATTCGTTGAGGCACCCATGCTGATGCACACAAACTAACCCCATAATAAGTGGAGGCCACGACACTTGGCAATCATTCATTGGCTATCCCCACAATCTATATAATATTTCCCTCCAACTTCAAGAGTAAACATAATGTAATGAGTCACAACACCAAATTACCTACATTCAATCCCATACTCGCTAAGTCAAAATATTGCCTCCAACTTTGTCTCTATAAAACGGTAACATTTACTCCATTCTACAGGTAATCGTTAATTATTTTTCAACACTTATATTACTAGTAAACTTGCCTGTGTAACACCTTAAACATACTTTGCTAACTTAAGCATTGGAGACTATTTGGCCGCTTGTGCCTTTTAGTACTTACTCTACCGTCCTTGTAGGTTGCTTCGTCCGTGTACCCTTAGGCTATCTCCAACCGATGGCTGGCCAGAAGGCTCGTTTTAGCCCTCTGACCCTCCAAAATTCTCCAAGATATTAATTTTTAATGAATAGTACTGAGTCATATTTGCATCAGTCTCCAACTGAGGGCCAGAGGGCTCGTTTTAGCCCTGTCACAAAAAACCGTCTCCAACCGAGGGCCAAAGGGCCATAGGGCCAAACATAATTTATTATTTAAAAACTACAACTTAAATGTTTTTAAAAATGTTGTTTACGTTACATGTTGTATAATTTTTATATTGGTTAATGTTATTTAATGTTGTTTCATATTGTTTAATGTTGTTTCATGTTACTTAATTTAATTTAATGTTGTATAATGGCTTAGGAAGTTATAGGAAAAAAATAGAATTTAAAAAAAATATGAAACAAATTTTGTCAAATAGAAGTTATAGGAAAAAAATGGAATTTAAAAAAAAATATATAAAACAAATTTTATGAAATAGAAGTTATAGGAAAAAAATGAAATTTAAAAAAAA
>VIEB01001894.1:0-22468 GCA_006547085.1 Malus baccata | reverse complement strand
ATCATTGACTTGGCATAATTCTGGTTATATGGTTGATATATATTGGATTTCATACTTACATAGTATGTTTTGAGGAAACTATACTTGTTTTACGGCGAAGGGTTAGTATATTCAAAGATAAAGGTTTTCTTATAAGCATTGTTTTGCTGACCCACTCAACTTTATTTTTTTTCGCCCCTCCAGGACCTAGATAGTTGTACTCTCTGTGGCATTCGAGGAATCACGGCAGTTCTGACATTTCCTTCTGTTTAGACGTACGAACTTATCACTATTATGTAATAAGTGTACTTTGGGTTGCTTTGACTACTCTTTCGTATTCTCACTGTCTATTACGCTCTGAATAATTGTAGTGGGTTCAACCCATGAATTGCGCACTTTTTCACTGTTTAGTCCTAATTAGTTTTAATTTTATTCACTTTTTGCATCACTTACCCTTATGGTTACGTCACCTCACGGTGACGGCCAGCATGCTTCGACCTTTCCAGGTCGGGGTGTGTTGGTCTTCAACCGAGAGCCAAACATAATTTATTATTTAAATTTTAAAACTACAACAACTTAAAATTAAAAAGAATGAAAATTATGTGAAAAATAGTGTAGGAATGGCTTAGGCATTTATAGGAAGAAAAAATAGGGAATTTTTTTAATTCATTAAAAAAAATTGGCCCAAAAATAAAAAAAATAAAAATTTGAATCCAATTGTAACTAGCCGTTGGATTCAGAATTTTCCCTTCTATCTGTGTCGGTTATAACCGATACTATTTCTTTTATTCCCGTCTGTTATAACCGATAGGAAATTCGACAGAAATAACAAAAATCCTAGCCAGCCCGGGGCTGGCTGCATGTGACTAGCCCTTTGGCCCTTTCAGATTCCGCAGGGCCCACGAGCTCACTGACCTGACCCTCAGTTGGAGACGGTTTTCGGGCTATTTTTGACCATCTGAACCCTTCGGTTGGAGATGGCCTAAGGCGAAATCATTTTTTCTTATACACTCTCTAACGTTAAATTTCTTCTCAAAAAGATTTCGCTCTGTTGAATGACGTATGGGTGCGAAAGCAAAAGGTTGTGAAATAAAGGCAAGGCACCAATGGTGTGCAAGGTAGAAGGAAAGGTAAGAGACATCTACGAAACATCATTTCCAAGGAGAACTTGAACATGAAACTCGAGGAGGGGAACTTCTTTATGAAAATTTAATATTGATGAGCATATCTAATGCGATCCTTATGGCCTAGACAAATTGATAATATTGCCTCAAAATAGAACAAACAATTTGTAATCCAACAAAATTTGTGTGATAAATTGATCTAAGCACTTTAGGCCTCGTTTGGCAGCCCGTATAAGGAATCAGATAGGATAAGTAATACGGATCCGGGTGTTTGGTGCAACTATGTACTAAATAGTACCCGTATTACTTAAAGTGGCCCACATCTTTTATCCGGTGTCTGCCCGCTTATTTATCCTTCCAGAAATCTCTGTATTATTTAGTCGGGTCCGCATCCTCGCTCCATCGGTCTGGCGCATCGTTCTCTTCTCACTTCCGTTGCCATCGTTCTTCTTCCTCCTTCTCCTTTCTTCTTCTCTCTCTCCTCAAACCCACTCACCAAATCGCTCAGTCGTCAATCGCAGGTTCTTCTTCCTCCTCATTTCTTCTTCCCTTTCTCCTTTCTTCTTCTCTGCCTCTCTCCCTCCTCTTCAGTTCCTCGTCGCGGGACCCGCACGGGTTCACGTGCCATTGATCCTGGATTTGAACTAGATCTGACTGAAACCCACGTCGTCGGAGCACAAGAATTGCCTGCATTCACCTACTGCCCAACATCGCTGCAACACCGTTCAACAATATCGACAATCCAATGCAACCTCTCGATAAATTGAAAATCAAATTATGGATTAAATTTGGGAAATCAGGTATCATATAGTCACTGGGAATCTCCAGTTCATATCATTACTTCAGGTAAATGTCGTTCTCATTGGGAATCTCCAGTACGTTAAATTTGGGAAGTGTTGATAATCTGCAGTTTGCTATGGGTAACTGCCGTTCTCACTGGCCATTGATGCCAGCACCGACAATCCGCTTCTTATGTATAGAGGGGGAAGATTTGCTTGAACTGGTAAGGAGAACTGGAGAAGGGAGTGAGGGTGTCTGGTGTCTGGGGGCTATGCGGTGAAGAAGATCTGGGGAGATTTTTATTTTTTATAATTTGGTTTAAATAAAGGACAAATAGAAAATAGAAAATACTATCAAAGTTCAAAATCACAAACAAGATATTTTTATTTTATTTTTTATTTTGATGCATTCGGTTGTTGTGATTTTTTTTTTTCATTAGTCATCAAAATTTTTTAGTAAAAATAATATAATCCGATCTCTTATCCAGTACAGTACCAAACACATTATAAATAATACGGTTATTAATACGATACTGCACCAAACGCCCGACTAATTTAGTCAGTACAGTCCGATGACAGATTATCCTATCCGACTGAAATAGTAAGTACAGTCCAAGCTGCCAAACGAAGCCTTACGATGCCAAGCTAGTCCCAGCCCAAGCCTTAGGCAGCGTGGGATCTACTTAATAATTAAAATTCTAACAACAAAAAAAATTCAATAGGCTATTAGCTCGTTTGGACGTGCTTCTAAAATGACTGAAAACGCTTTTGGTGAAAATATTTTTAAAAACAATCCTTAGTAAAATTGTTTAGTAAGTTCTAGAAAAGCACATAAAGTGCTTTTTGGAAGAAGCACATAACTGTTGCTTCATGTAGAAAGTACTTAAAGTGTTTTTGAAACCCATAAATATTTTCTCTAAAAGCGTTTTCAGTCATTTTTAAAACACATCCAAACGAGTTCTATATCATCGTTTTGATGAGTAGATTTTGCCTTTAGCCTCCGGCTCTTGCCAACAAATTAGATATGATCTAAATTTAGATATTGGACCATCTGTAATGGACCTTGGCTTGGCATGTAAATTTTAGTCCCGGATCTTTTTGAGGAAAAGGATCAGGCCAGGTCTTTCCCATCAAAGGCCAAGAATCAAGTGATTTGAGCCATTAAAATTTGATCTAACGATTACAATTATTATAATTTTCTGTTTGTAACTGTTGGATCAAATTTCAACGACCCGTATCATTTGATCTTGGGCTTTTGATGAAAGAGATCCGGACCGGATCCTCTTCCTCTTTTTGTTATTGGACCGTCTCTATTGGGCTAAACGTACTGAAAGAAAAATAATTGCATTCACGAAATTATAATAGGATAAAAAAAAAAAAAAAAACAAAACACTATAAGGAGAGAAATGATAGTTCGAGAGAACTACAGGGACTGCTTACTGCAATTTCGCCAAGAGTTTTGTAACCAATACCTTCCCACGGTTGCTGCAGCCGGAGAAGCACGGCAGAGTTATCTAGCTGAACAGGCAGCAGCCGCCATTGTTGGTACGCTTCGTTTCCTTCCTTATCTTTAGAGTCCAAATCAATCTATAAATCTTGCTACAAATCCAAACCCCAAAACCCTAATTTCACCGATTTTCCCCAAGAACCTTTTCTTATTTTCCACCAAATCCCCATCAGAACCCGCCTAAATTCACATCAATCCGTAAGCTTCAATTCCCTCTAGGGTTTTCAGAGATCTGTAACTGCAGAGATAGAAAGTGGGTAGTCGTCAAAATGCTAGGTGGTTTGTACGGAGACCTTCCTCCGCCCTCTTCCGCGGAGGAAGAGAAGCCCAGCAACAGCACGGTGTGGTCGAGCAGCACCAAAATGGCGCCGCAGACGCTCCGGAAGCCGTCGTCGATTTTTGCCCCGCCGCAGACGATTCTGAAGCCACAGAGCAAGCCTAAATCGTCGAATGCGGTGCAACCGAAAATTACAGCGTCACCGGCGGTTGCACTGTCGCCGGCGGTGATATACGATGAGGTGGAGCGACCTGAGCTGGTTGGGGTGACGTCGACGGTGCTGGAGGAGTATGATCCGGCGAGGCCGAATGACTATGAGGAGTACAGGAGGGAGAGGAAGAAGAAGGCAATGGAGGCCGAGATGAGGCGGGAACTCGATAGGAGGCGGCAGGAGGAGGAGGAAAGGGAGAGGAAAGAGAGGGAGGAGAGAGAAAGAGAGAAGGAGAGGGATTTAGGAGAATCAAGGAACATTTCAGGTGAGGAAGCCTGGAGGAGGCGTGCGGCGATGAGCGGGGCAGCAACGCCGGTAGTTCCGAGGTCCCCGTCCCCGCCCAGTAATGCAGATGGTTTTATCATTGGGAAGTCTGATAGTGGTGGGTTGGGGCTTGGGGCTGGCGGCCAAATGACCGCAGCACAAAGAATGATGGCGAAGATGGGGTGGAAGCAGGGTCAAGGGCTTGGTAAGCAGGAGCAGGGGATTACTACTCCCTTGATGGCCAAGAAAACGGATAGGCGAGCCGGGGTGATTGTGAATGCTAGTGAAACAAAGCCGGAGAAGAAGGCGAAGAGTGTCAGCCTTAACGGGCCACCCACGAGGGTTTTGCTGCTTAGAAACATGGTATGTGTACACTTGACCTTCTCATGCTTATGATGCTTTATGCATGCAAATGCAATATGGTTTGGTGTATGGATACTGTTGTGAAATTATTTTTGGTTCCTCTGGACGATGATACTACAAATGTGATTTACAATCATTTGAAATTCGCGGGCGACCTCAATCCCTTGAAACTTATCAAATGGATAAAACTGGCTATGTTTGAGCAGTAGATACATCCCAAAACTGATTAAATAGTTTCTCAATCTAGTAATTACCTATCCATATTTTCCAAGACATAGTTTCGTGCTTATATTAGTATGCCACAAAAATGGATATGGAAGAAAACGAGGTTCGAAGGGACTTTTCTGAAAATACTTTCAGGCTAATGAAGCGGGATTCTGTTCAAAGGGTCTGTATGGAAATGTTCTTGTTAATAGCTTCTTCCCTTTCATATACAATGTGTTGTTAACTTCATATACTACTGGTGTTAAGTTTATAACTCTTCAGAAGGTTAATTCTCTTTTCCTGTATATCATGCCACTGTATTTTTTGTATCATTGTTCAAGGGGTTGATGGTTTAACTTTAACCGTCTCTACAGTCATAGCAAGGTACTTAAAAGTAATGCCGTAACCCGGTTAATCTTTTCTCTTTAGAGATAGTCATGAGTCCTTTTAGGTCTTCTCATATGACCTGGCATGCTTGAAGATTGTCTTAGAGTTTCTAACTCATTGTGGTGCGCAACTTTCTGGTCTCTATTACAATTTTCGTGTATATATCATTAATGAATTCACCATATATGGTATAGTTTTTCCTCAACTGTTACTTGAACTATTCTGTCTTTAATGCCATTCCTTCCTCAGCGGGACCTTAACTTTAACCTCCACTGCTGAAATCAATCTAGTCTTTACATCTTTAGATTGTTGAGCAGAACAATACTATAGTTCCATGACTTTAACTTCTGCTTCATTTTAAAGCACATTTGTTTTCGATGATTAAAATTGTCCACTGACCTATCTTGATAGGGCTGATCGGACTGAAGCAAAAGAATTATGTTACGTTTGTTAGGAACCGTCAAGAAAAGGGTGCTTCTGTTTGCACGCACTTTGTTACTGACTATGGCCACTTTTGAATGAAATTGTGAGCTATAATTTTACCCACGAAAAAAAAATGTAACTTTTCACGCCTTGAATAAAACCCCCTGACCGTCCAACATAACATAAACACTCAACTATCCTTTCCCTTATAATCTAGCATCCAGTTACCAAACCCCAACCCCCCCCAAAAAAAAAAAAAAAAAAAAAAAAAAAAAAAAAAATCCAAAGATACCAGCAAAGGAAAAAAATGGAAGAGGGTGAAAAGCCTCGAAGCATTCTCATGGGGATTTCAAACTCTAGTTTCTACAAAAGAACAAGGCCCAAGCTCCTGACTTTCGTCTTCCTCTCTCTCATTTCTTACAGCTCCGAGAGCGCAGAGGTCATCAAGCTTCTCCAGTCCTTCATCGAGCAACTATTCCAAGTACCTATTTTCCATCAATTTTTGAAGAGATATACTTCGATAAACACATACACACAAGATATGGGATCCGAGTCCGAATCTGTTTGTGTTACCGGGGCATCCAGTTCCATCGGCTCATGGCCGTCATGAGACTCCTAAAGCACGGGTACACCGTCCGCACCACTGTGCGTGACCCCACGAATCAGAAAAAAAGTGAAACACCTGCTGGACTTGCCGAAGGCGAAGACGCACCTAACGCTGTGGAAGGCGGACTTGGCGGATGAGGGAAGCAGCAACAAAAACTCTCTTTGCTCCCCAAAAACTCTCTAGAAACACTAAACCAACGAGTTAGCTCCAATGCCAGGAGAAATCCCAGGTTTTACTTGAATTACAGAGTTTCAAATGCAAGCTAATTTCCCCACATATGTAGAGTTACTGAGAAAGATAAGGTAAACTTTGTTTTTGAGATTGCCCATTAACGATGTGAGGTTCAAGCAGTGGTAGTGCTTTACTTTTGTGATTGGATCAAGCTTATGCAACTGTATCTGTACAATCACATGAAAGGTTGTTATTGCTTCAGGAATGCTCGACCAATTTCTTGTGCTGCAAGGTTTTTTTTTCCCCAGGCTGTTTGGACTCCATTTTTTTAACTTCACTTTTTTAGGGTTTAAGCGTGAACTTTAGTTTTGTTTTCTTCACATACCAATCAAATCAAACAAAGGAACAAGTAAAGGATGGTGTAAATTCATACGATAGAAGAAAATTAGATTGCAGAAAATGGGTTTTTCATCACAGCACAGCATATACTCTGCATGGCTGCCAAAGTATGGGGTGAACAAAACTATAATATATATGAATTAAGGACGATATGGTATGTTCTAAGGGCGGTGATGCGGAGGCGAAGCAACCGGAGTGGTATTGTTAGAGGCCTTGGCTTCCTGCAGTTGCGGGTGCCCGCCTTCATACATGTACAATGACGAGTAGATGCTCAGACTGCTGGTGTTGGTGGTGGTGTTGGTGTTGAAGGTGGGGAATCGACTTGGAGATGTTGTGGTTGAACATTCACCACCTCCAATCACCACGCTACTGCTTGGGGTTGGTGTCGCTGTTGCCACTGGAGTGGTTGCTTTGGGGGTTCCACAAGCCGGGCAGCAATTAGGAGCCTTCTCTCCACAAATTAAGAGAGGAAAGGAAACAAAACAAAATATGTTTGGCTGGTGAGAAAATGTAGGAAAGCAAAGGAAAGGAAAAACTGAAAAAAGAGGGAGGTGCATTACGTTGGGTGGGCGGTAGGTAGTGCCGTCGGGTTCAACGAGCCAGCCAGCCTCTGTGGCGAGATGCCGGAGCACCTCGTTGATGTCGCCACGGGGAGAGAGGCGGTAGCCGCCGTGCTTGCGCAAGCCGTGGAAGATTTTGGTGGTGATGGCCCTCCTTTGCCTCTCCCTCATCTTGGTCTTCTCTTTCTCGCTCTCGCTCCTCCCACTCCCACTCGTTCCCGCCATTTCCTCTCTCTCTCTCTCTCTCTCCGCTTCTTCTTCTGCTCTCTGTTATCTCTTGAAGCTCGGTCAACAACGAAAGCTAAAGGCATGAACTTTGATTTGAATTAGAGTTCTATAGAATGGAGTTGGTGAGCATCGGACGGTCCGGGTAGGTGAGAAGTACACAGGTTGGATTGGACAGTGGTGATGGGTCCTGGGATCTACATGCGCTCCATGTGTTTCTCTTTCTGCATGACATGACACCTTGAGAGAGAGAGAGAGAGAGAGAGAGAGAGAGAGAGAGAGATAGAGAGGTGACAATTGCATGTTTCAATTTCACGCATAGAGAGGGGATTCGGGGGTTTGGGGTGTTAGTCTCACGCACTCTTTAGAGAGTTTCTGAGAGACGGGATGCATGTTTCAATTTGACTGGCCGTATTACACACCGGATAAGATTATTTTAATACGAAACAAGTGTTTGGTACTGTAAGGCCATCTCTAATCGAGGGTTGACCAGATGGCTTGTTTTAGCCATTTGGTCCTTCAAAAAATTAATATTTTAATGAACAGTACATGATTATATTTGCTCCCATCTCCAACAGATGGCCAAAGGGCCATATGGCTCGTTTTAGTCTTGTCACAAAAAATCATCTACAATTGAGGGCCAAAAGGCTATAGGGTCAGACATAATTTATTATTTAAAAACTACAACTTAAATTCAAATCCAACTTAAATTTAATGTTATTTGATGTTGTTTCATATTGTTTAATGTTGTTTCATGTTACTTAATTTAATTTAATGTTGTATAATGACTTAGGAAGTTATAAGAAAAAAATAGAATTAAAAAAAAAACAATTAAAAAAATTTAGTAAAAAAATAAAAAAAAAACTGTAAAAAAAATTCAAAAATAACGGCTAGTTGACATCAGCTAGCCGTTATATTCAAAATTTTCCATGCTATTTGTGTCGGTTATAACCGACACTATTTCTTTTATTTATGTTGGTTATAACTGACATCATTAAAAAAAATTCCAGCCATTTGGTTGGAGATGACCTAATGTAATAAATAAGTACCGGAAAAACTAATCCGGCTCCACCAATTTAATACCTCTCACCCTCACTAATTGATACTCTCCAAAACCTCAGTATAATCCGCAAGTGGCTATCACAATGGTGGAGAGATGTGTTGCCCTTGCACTACGATATAGATTCAAATCTCGTTGGTTACCTAATCTAACAAATCTATCGTTTGACAAAAAAAAAAAAAAATCCCGGTATAATTTATGTCAGATCACACTCGCCTTCTCCAACCTCTACTCGGCATCACAAACTCCTCGTCCGAGGTATTCCTTCTCTCTTTTCCCTCCCCACCTCCGATCAATATCAAGCACATACAAACAGAAAACCAGAGGTGGCGGATTGAATCCAGGCCAAACTTTCACAGCTTCCACATACAACTGAGAAATACGAAGACATAAAGAGGACATAAAGAGGTTGGTAGTCTGTGAGTGTAGAGTGAGATGAAAGAAGATACTGCTATGGTACTAGGTTGATAAGGCGTTTTGCGAACCAGCATAGCACCCAAAAAAAACGTTTAGTTTGAGCTGCGGTTTAGCAGAATGCTACATAATGGTAACTGAATTTCAGAGTAGTACATGGAAAAGCTTACAAGGACGGAATTAGACGATTGTGCTATGTGCACCAAACACTACCAATTTACCAAACACTTCTAAGGAAAGCCTCTGCAAGCTATAAATCCAAGGAAAAACAGATTACAGAGATCTCGAACACATTTGCTGACAGGCTTAATTCTCGGAACACTTCCATAGCAGACCGAGAACATGTTCTTTCAAGAGGGCATGAACATGCTGTCTAGTTTTACAGAGGCATTTCCAGGTCTGGTCTTTGGTCGAGTACTTGTTTCGAGTCATCTGGAAATGCATCAGGATAGGTAGCCAAAATTCTTGACTTCATGCTCCTGTTATCATATTACCGCAAAGTTGATACACCTCATTTCAAAGAAGTAATCAAATATAACACAAACTCGACCACGTTTGATATCAAAAAATTAGCATAAAATGTGCAACTTCCTAAGCATCGGGAAGCTTATACATCAACTGGAAAATTGTATCGACTGGAAGTTCCAACAAGCCAACTTGAAAATTGGACACTGATAGCTAAATTTTCTAGACACAGAAGAAGAAGCTTTCTCAAATTATGAAGTGGTTTAGCTAAAACCACATTGACTACTATGGTATCTAATGCGGTTTATAGTCTCAGACAATTACCGCCTCAATGCCAAATACGACAGGTAAGTGGCCATATGTTTAGATGTTCAAAGCTTATCCCGTTATCCATGTTATATGAATCAGGGAACAAAAGTAAAAATTATTTAGTTTATCCTTGATAGTAAACACCACTCTAAATGCTTCAAAATGAATATTCAGTCAACCCGCAAGGCTCATCCTGGTTTGTTATTTTCCCCATCGTCCGTGGGAGACTTTGCTTTCTTTATGAAAGAAATGATATTAAAATTTTCAAGTGAACCTTAGAAAGCAAGAGTCACAATCACATCCCCTAGAACATGTACCATGTAACTTCAGATAAAAATATTGTAACCGCCCCAAACCAGCAACAGTGTATTCAGATAGAAACGAAATAAGATTCATTAGCAATTTAAATAACCACAATCCGAACCAAAAGAAAGCAATGATCATACCTTAACTTCTGAAATATGTATTCAAGATCAGTCTTCATAGATTTTAAAAGGCGTGTGTTTCTGGAGAAATCTCCGGAAACCTCAGCAAAGCAGTTCTCTGAAAACTCATTAAAATGTGACAGAACTGCATTGGCATCTTGCAATCTCCCCAATCTGCATGTGAAAAGCACAAAACAAATGCCGGGAAATGAGCAGCCAAAGGCAACGACAAAAATAAGAGCAGAATCACAGATCATGGAATACAAAAGGTATAGCCACTCGATATCCATTCAGTATAAGCATAACGACACATTGTTATTGCTGTTTCCGCTTTGGAGGGAAATATAGGAAACATTATCATTTCTGCATAATATAAATGCAAACGAAATTTATTCGAAATACAAAATCCGATCCCAAGTTTTGTAGTATATTGTGCCCCACTTGTTACTTTGCATCACGTTGCTTGTTAAGTTAAAGTTACATGTTAGCTGTTTCATATCCTGTAGTTCAACTCCATTCATTCAGTCTGGATATATAAGATCTTCATGACGAGCAGACTAGATGCACAATTCAATGTCCAGGTATTCATATTACATCATCTATGTCACCAAACTCTAACAAAAGATTATATAACGATACACACACCTAGCATCAAGACTATACGCACGAAAAAATGTCAAAAAAAAAAACGCAGAAAATTGTCAAAGCCAAATTCCTACCTCTGCTCAGATACACTCCTAGCATCAAGACCGTGCACACTGAAAGCGTTAAGGAACACAGCGAAACAGAAAGGGTCATTGCCGCTATCCAAATACCTACCTTACCTCTACATCCAAGCAATACAGACCCTCATTGCTTGATTCCCACTTCTCCTTTCCTCCCACTCAAGTTTCTCTATTCAATTCAGTAGATGACCAATTAGGGTTTTAACTTTCACATGAAACACCAAATTAATAAAAAAAAAAAAACCCATGATTTAAATTCCTTGGTGGTAAAACAAATTCTTAGAAACAGGTCCTCCAAACCACACAATATGAATAAAGTTTCTTCCTTTCTCTCTCCTTAACTCTTCAGACAGCATTTCACAGAAACCCAATTAAACATATGAAAATATACAAGCAACAACCTGTAAAATTTAACATAAATAAACAATGGTAAACCACAATTAACATAAAAATTGCTCACACAGAGAGAGAGAGAGAGTTCTTACATGAGGTGCTGCAATTGCTTGAGGGAGTCCAAGTCCTGAGCATCGATTAGTGTTTTGAATTCATTTGATACCTCCTCCGATGCTTCCCTGATCGTTTCTTTCTTCGTCTGCTCCATCTCCTCCTCTTCCTGCTACCTGCCACTCTCTCAACTCATCGCAGAGGGACAAGGTTGGGAGAGACATGAACTGCTGGCCCATTTGGGTCGGGCGATAACCCAAATTAAAGAAGTCAAATAATCCAACAACCAAGGAATTCCAGGAGTTCAATTACATGGGCTGGTCCAAGTGACAATCTGCAGAGGCCCAAGATTAAATTTAACGGCCTAATATTGAATGACGTAGGCTAGTCCAAAGTGACAACCTACATGTATAGGTTGAAACTTTGAAGGCTCAATCTTTGTGGTTTATTGACCAAAAAATGCTTTTTCCTTGAGTGCTTTTGCTCTCCAACTTCTAAGAATTTTTGTGTTACCTACCGCTCTAAAGTTAGAATTGAGATTTCGATGCAATTCCGACCAAAAGTCATTTTTTAGTTATTTTTACTAGTCTATGTAAGCTTCACTAGGATTGGTAACATACTCCGTGGTATTAGCATGATTAATGTTCTTTTATGATTTAGGTCACCTTAAGAGTTAACCACATCTCTATGACTACATGGATGATACTTACAATCTGAACTTTCTTTTTTGTCTAATGAAAGGGTAATATTAGGGAGACCAAAGTTTTAAACCAAATTATGTAAACTAAATGATGTGGTTATTAATTATTGGATTATTTCGATTAACGTGCCAATTTTTTACTGGTGATACATCATTTGGTTTATAAATTTAGTTTGAAAATTTAGTTTCCTTAGCATTACTCTTAATGAAAACACCAAACTATGGTGGTCCTTTTTCCACACCAAGACAGCACATTATATTCCTGTTTTGTTTAAGGCATTAATTATTAATTCTTATTATTAATCTTTTGTATTCATGCTAAAAAGCTGCTTTTGAACCCAATTCTTTCATTTCATTGATATCAAGGAACTAAGAAGAATTGAAAAAATATTTTATGGATTGAATTCTATAAATATGTTCATTATTTCCCATAATGCACAAACTAAATACACAAATATATAAAGGTTTTCTTTAGTCAAAATTGTCACATCCCGGCCCGGGGCGGACCACTTCCCGGGCCCGCTCCACCACCGTAGCAAGATATTGTCCGCTTTAGGCCCCGACCATGCCCTCACGACTTTGTTTCTGGGAACTCAAGAGCAACTTCCCAGTGGGTTACCCATCATGAGAGTGCTCTAGCCCCCTTCTCACTTAACTTCGGAGTTCCGACGGAACTCGAAGCCAGTGAGCTCCCAAAAGGCCTCGTGCTAGGTAGGGATGAGAATATACATTTAAGGATCACTCCCCTGGGCGAAGTGGGATGTTACAATCCACCCCCCTAGGGGCCCGACGTCCTCGTCGGCACACCACGGCCAGGGTTAGGCTCTGATACCAATTGTCACATCCCGGCCTGGGGCGGACCACTTCCCGGGCCATGCCCTCACGGTTTTGTTTCTGGGAGTGCTCTAGCCCCCTTCTCACTTAACTTCGGAGTTCCGACGGAACTCGAAGCCAGTGAGCTCCCAAAAAGTCTCGTGCTAGGTAGGGATGGGAATATACATTTAAGGATCACTTCCCTGGGCGATGTGGGATGTTACAAAAATAATCATTGAGATTGACATAATTTTTATTTTAGTTCCCTATAATGAAAATCGATAAAAGTGACCCTCTGAGTTTGTCCACCATAAACCGTTTCGGTGTGTTTCCGTGAAAATTCTGTCTATATCCTTCTTTAGTAGAGAAGTTGGTTTGACATAATTACGCTTAAAAAGGTGGTCACGTAGTTGTTTCCATGACAATTGAACGAAAATATTACCAGATTTTTCATAAAATTAGCAAAATAATTCACTGCAGACAAACTCAGGAATAATTTCTATCGACTTTCATTGTGAAGAACCAAAGTAAAAAGTTTTTTACTAAAATAAAAACTATAAATAAATAAATAAATAAAATATACTAGGTGAACATATAGACATGATTTTCAAAGTTGTGAAGAATGAATCCAAAATTTTCAGACTTGTTTGTTTGGTCCAACACAAAACCCTAGTAAAGATTTGTGCAAGAGAAACAATCACGACTTATATTTCCCAAAATCCACCCTGCAAAACTCCAACCATATCCACAATATCCCATTCCTCTTCAAACAAACAAGATTAACACACATATATTGCCAAAACCTAAAACCCACCAAACCATCACAACCCTCCTTCCCTGCACTGCATCTTCCACCAAAACTCCCTCACAGTCAGACTCCCCTAAAAACCCTAATCCTCTAAAAATCCCATTTCACAAAAAACATGAAAAATCCAACCCCCACCAGTCAAACAGTCAAACTATTCACCCAGTTAACCAGTAACCACTAACTAAAACTCTCTGAGTAATGCCTCTCTCAGACCATGATACCCTATCTATCCCAAACCCTAGCTAGCTGGTAAATATATTTAAGAAACCTGCAGATCATTAGATTTGATTAAAGATCTCAACAAATTTCTTCCACAGTCAGACAAGCAAGGCAAAACCCAATAAACTAACTCAAACGCTAGCTAGGGTTAGGGTTTTCGAAAAGCTAGAGATCTTTGCAGTTTAATATTTCTCTGCATTTCTTTTGCACTGCCTTTTTTCTGTTGTTGGAGAAACCAACAGTGCCATAGAAAGGATTCAAAGGGCACGCTTGTGCTGATGAAAGTTCCGAATCTACCCACCTGAAAAAGGATCATTTTCTTTTTAAATTTTAAAAAATAAAAACTAATTAAAAAATCAGAAAAAATGGAAGCATGAGATTAAAGTAGTGTTGACAAAAGTGGAAAGGTTGGGTGGGTGTCTCCATGCGGGAACAGTTGCTTTAACTTACCCTGCACCAAAAGATAGAGAGATTCGTATCATAAATAAGCCACCATTAATTTAATTTACTTCATCGATTAATTTGTTAACAAATACGCAAAAATTGTAGAGCACGAGCCTCGAAATTTTCACAGTGCCTCTGCCTTTCGTTGTCACCTTTAAAACGCCTCGAATTTCAAACGCTGAAAAGGTAAAAGAGGACGTCTCAGCTCAGGGTAGAAGAGCAGAACAGGCCCCTCCTCAAACCGTGTAACTGTTTTATGACTCATGAACAGGCATGTAATGTTCATGCATGAACATGCATGATGATGTATGTATGTGCATTTTGAAAACCATGTAATTATAGTACCATGCATGTCATGTTATTATATGTACTTTGGATGAATTAGTAAAATAAGGATGAAAATAACGTATGATAAAAAGAAACGTAGGTGGTAATCAACTTGTAAAAAAGAAAAAGAAACTAATAAAAAGGGTTTGAAAACTTTGAGTTTTAATCAAAGGATAAAAATATGTTGTAAGTGAATAGTATCGAGAGTGACTTTTTAGAGTAAAATTATCATTTTCGTTAAAAGTGAACATTATCGAGAGTGTTTCGTTAAAACTCAAAAAAAGAAAAGGAATATAAGAACCTATAAATCAAATTCTTTTTTAAGGAAATCGGATATTAATTATTGAGAATAAATCTCACGTTAACTTATAAATAAATTCACTACTCTTTGTATTACTATTTAATTTTATGTTAGAAACTCAAAAAAAAAAAATTTCAGTAATCAACTCAAGAAAGAACTAATATGTCTTAAATAAACAAAGTGATTAGCATTACATTATTAAAAATTAGAAGCACGTTAGCACTTTTCTTTCTAATTACGTAACAAGAAATGCGTAACAAAATTTACGTGAAATCCTTTTCATGCAAGTTCTTATAACATAACGCATGTAATATTTTATCTATATTAGCTTTGATTGTTAATATTTTTGGTGGGATATATGTTGGCTATTTTTGGGTGGATATTCAATTTAAAGTCGATTTTGTTGTGAGGCTGTTGGGCAGTCTCGTAATACAAAAAAAGAAGGAACGAAAAGACGTTGATGGACACGACATGAATCCCAATAAAATGAGACAAAATCAGAAGGACTAGTTTACGTTTTTATGTCATTTGTCAAATCAAATCAAAGTGTGGTAAATAATTTACCACCAAACCAAACCAAGCTCGTATCTACGTTTTTATGTCATTTGTCAAATCAAATCAAAGTGTGGTAAATAATTTACCACCAAACCAAACCAAGCTCGTATCTACGTTTTTATGTCATTTGTCAAATCAAATCAAAGTGTGGTAAATAATTTACCACCAAACCAAACCAAGCTCGTATCTACGTTTTTATGTCATTTGTCAAATCAAATCAAAGTGTGGTCCACCAAACCAAACCAAGCACGTATTAATAATAATTAGCAGATTATATTTTAGGGTTCCTGATTAGGCCACACAGTAAGAGTAGGTGGTCCATCAGCACCATAGCACAAGCATATACCATATAGCAGACAAAGGCAGAGCAGAAAAGGGCAAGGTGAGGCAGAAGGGCATGGGGTTTAGGGTTTTGGGCACGTCTTTTAAGGGGAAAATGTGGCTGGCTTCATCTCAGAAGTATTCTGGTTGTGATTGTTGGCAAGCGTGAGGTCATTAACTGAATGATCACAGTACACAAGTTTACAAAGAGTCAAGGAGAGGGATCGAGGGAGGGAGGGAAGATATCCAAATAAGATGTCTTTCACTAAGCTTATCGAATCTTTCAAATTTCATCAAACAGTTTATCTGTTTTGATTTTTTAAAAATTGTAATAATTTTAACTGTTAAATGAAATTTGAAAGATCCAGATCACTTGATCCAGTGATCTTGATGAAAGACATATTCCCGGATCTCTTCCCTCCCTCCCTCGATGCCTCTCCCTTGACTCTTTGTAAACTTGTGTACTGTGGTCATTGAGCTAGTGAGATTCTTTTTGGCCCACACATCTCAAATATTCAAACCCCGCAACAGATATAACGATCCTAGCGAGTTCATTGTTTCCAATTATGGAGGTTGTGTCAAAAAGTTTCTCTTGGACTTCAATTAGAAAAGAAGGTAAAACAAAATTGTTAAGGGTATTAATCTTACGTCGAGAAAATAAAGGATTTTACATGTTCTTATAAGTAATTTGATTTTTTTTATCCTGTTAATTAGTTTTATAGTGAAACCGTATTTTTTTTTAATAATTTTAGGTTACTTAAGTGAGAAGGAGAAAACCAAAATTTATATCTAATGCCTATGCTCAACTCCATGGGAAATTTTAGATACATTCTCTATCAAGTGATTGTGGTTCAAACATTCAACTTGGAATCCGAAAACACGCTCAGTTTGCAAAAAACATTTCAACTTTATTTTTGATGAGATACTTCATTGAACGTTTGGTGGGATGTCAAATGTTGCCAATATCCCTTGCCGAGTGATGTCAAGTGTGTCATTCCTAATGTTACTGATATGCCGAGCTGACATTTAGTGGAGCATTTGATGGATACAAGAGTCTTGTTCAAGAAATTCAATGGGTCTTTGAAGGACTTTCACATATGTTTTCCCCAGCCTCTTTTGGGTACTTGAAACTTTGCTATGTGCACTCTCATCACAATATCAATGTGGGTGAAAATATACAACAAGCTACGTATACAAATCATTACGGTACGACTGGTTCACTGGTTGGTGTTAAACAAGCGTATGATTTTCGAAACTGATTTAGAGATTGTCTCTCATGGCATCAATCGCACGACGCATGCATGCAGCAAAAGGAGTCAGAGAAGACCGGGACCAATGACTTCACCACCATGCCACGTGGTACGGCAGCATGACATACTCCACAGCATCACAGCTAATTACACAGAATCGGTCAGGTGACGCGTACTTGCTTGGTTTTCTTGCAGCCATGAAACGTTTAATCTCACTTGGTTGGCTCAAATCCACATCAAAATTCTGGTTTCACGTTGGGATAGAGTAGTGAGACCAGCTCGATACTCGAGCGATCTCACAAAGAAATATGTGTCTTTGTATTTAGGCACCATTTCGTCCCCCTTAGGTAAAACTCTAAATGCACAGGATTAAGGTTTTGTTGAACTGGTCGATATCATTCGTTAGTTGAAGAAATTTTTTATTGTGACGGAAACATGAGTGACACACTACGTGTTTTTATGTAAATGGTGAGAAATTTTATTTTTTAAGTTATTTACTTTTTAACACACATATCCCACCATTTATATAATGACACATGATGTACCACCTCGTGTACCGATTACATTGAAAAATCTCACCGTTAGTTGGTCAAGCTGTCCTATTAAATACAAAAATTTCTCCATATAAAAACCGGCTTGGTTTGACTTTGTAGGTTAAACGGCTAAAGATATGTTATAAAGAGAAATGTAACAAAACAAAAAAAATCTGTCACTCAGTACTACGGTCTGATGATATTCCTCTTTACTTAGAAGTAAGAGGTCTTAAGTTCAAATCTCGTGAATGACGAATTCGATACCAAATTAAGCTGCCCATTATGTGATTTAGTCGACCTTTCCTTTTCCTTAATGTAAAAATATCGATGTACCTAAAAAAAAATTGTACAATACTACGGAGTATTATAATCTCACCCGTGGCAGCAAAGACTCTAAACGTTCTCATTTTTAACTAAAAGAAAAAAGAAAACAATACAAAAAGTGGTCTTCGTACCAGAGAGATGTTTGTCTGGTTTGAGCTTAACTTTCACAGAGAGAGAGAGAGAGAGAGATTTGGTTTGCCTCTTCATACCATACCATATCATTATTAGTACTGGTTTGGTGTTGAAACGCTATAAAAATAAGTATAAAAAAAAAGGAGAGCTAAAAAAGATGTTTGATCAACACTTAAAAATAACTTATTTTCATAGTTTTAGATGAAAAAAACTGAAAACGTGAAGCAACAAAAATGAGCTTATTCTCACAACACAGCAAAATCAGGTTTTTTTCAAATCACAACAATACTAAACGAGCCATTATTCTNCAAAAATGAGCTTATTCTCACAACACAGCAAAATCAGGTTTTTTTCAAATCACAACAATACTAAACGAGCCATTATTCTAAAGGTTTCACAGAGATTTTAGGGTTGCAGTTTTAGGCAATAGGGCAGGATCTTCATCTTCTTTCTCCCTCTTGTCTTTTGCATTCAATTGCCTTAATTCAATTATTTCGTCCACCTATATTTACAGACCACTGCAAAATGCAGAGACTCTCTGGGGTAAAAAATAACATGTCAGTGGACCAAATTGTAAAGTACACTGTTATCGACTACTGTGGAATCTTTTTACAGGGTCCCTTGGGTAAATTCAATATTTCAAACTTGCCCTCCACTTTTAGTGAACTGCTGTATTTTGTTGCAATTTTAAAAGCGACTGGGGTTTCTGATTCCGTTCTCACACTTTTCATCTTCAAGTATTTTTGACGTTTTTGGCAGTGTACATGTTCAGAAACGAGTCTCTGCTTTTCTAAGGTTAAACTACTAAAAGGGTCATGTGATTTCAATTTGGCCAATTTAATCTTTATGTTTGTCGTGTTAATCACGATAATCCATTTCATCGTGTGAATGATTAAAACAAAGGAAAACTAACAAAAAAAACTCGAAAACTTTAAGTTTTAACAATAAAGACAAAATAAAAAGTAAAATAAATAGTAATATGATTTTTTGTTAAAATGAACAGTACCGAAAACTTTCCGTAAAACTTCCCTTAAAACAAAGGTGTAAATTTCAAAACGAACACACAACACGAATGCCAAGTTACCTGAAGGTCAAAACGATCCTAGAACTCAAGTGCCAAGTTACCAAACCAGACAAACCACCCTGAGAGAAACTCCCGATATACACACCGCGTGAAACCAAAATACAAAGGGTCGCATGCTTTTGCGAGAGAGTTCAGCATTCACAAATCATCGTGATATGTTAAAGCAGACTGCATAGTCATATCCATTGATCCAAAATATAAACAGACACTCTGAAAAGTCTCCATGAAATATCCTGCTATTGACTACTTTGACTTCAAAAGTTCTAAGAGTACTCATATAAAAAGGAACTACATAACTTAATCGAAACTTAAAAGTGTTTGTGAGATCTATCATCCATCACAATCACATAAAGGACCAGTTCATGAACATCAATGCAAGGCAGTGATTGGAATCGTCGTCGTTAACAACTTTCCATGCAACAGCTTGCTCGTAAGACACCGGTCTCCCCATGCTGGAGGCACATATTCCGGCTGGCAGATATGCAAAGCCCTAAAAATTCGGAAAAAGAGCGTGTTGGAAAGCTGTTTGAACAAAGAATTCAAAATAGGAAAGCAATGAGAGCTCGGTTTGGGGAATTATTACCTGTTGCATGATTTTGGAGAACTCCGAGCAGAGAAATTTTCGTCCAGCTTCGTCTAGAATCTTGTCGAGCATGATGTCTTGGAGGGCAACAAGAGTGGTTTCGAGCATGTCAAGGCCAGCCTGGTTTGCAAAGGTGAACACTGGCGACGTCTGCAGTTGAATGTCCAAGAAACATGTTGAAAAGGGATCTAAGCATGTACTTACTCAGCCTACAATTTAAGAGTTAAAAATAACTTAAAAGATAAGTAACTACATTTGTTTTAACAGAGCAGCACATGATGGCATCCGAATGGCGCCAAAGTTGCTTCAAAATAGCATCACTAGATGAGATATCGACTCGAAAGAGCTCTCCCCCAGTGTGAATCCTGAAATGCCATATGTGTTCAGCGATATTCAACTAAACAGTACCACACACTTCTAACACAGTAATATGCAAATAAACATTCAAGTAAAGAGTTTAAGCTGGGAAGGGACAATAGCCATAGCTACCTGAAGCTTCTGAAAATCCATCGTGCCAAAGTATGAGCCTCGGGACATCCAGGAAGGGGTTTTGGTCCTATTTGGGAGCTGAGCGGGGATGGGGCAATAGCCATAGCTACCCTCTGAACAGAGCTTACAACACTACGCACGTACTGGCGAGCCATTGCAGCCACATTGTCTCGCAAGTGGTTCTCAAAGGTAAATTGGAAGGCTATGGTTAGCACTGACCTACGGTTGTAACTATTCCCATCAGCGTCATTAATGGCACGAGCACCACTGGTTCCTACTTCAAGCGTAGAGGCCAAATCTAAAGTGCGAGTTGCAGTGGGTCCATCCTGCCATCATTAGGAATAAGTAAAAGAAATCAGATTAATCACAACAGATGCATACAAGAAACATGGTGATGCAAGTAAGATTAGAGACATCACTTAACTGCCTTGGGATCCAAAGGTATGACATGAAAACCGGAGGGCAACAGAGGAGCATCATCAGCAAATGATTCATCAATAGGTGCAAAGACAAGCTGAGCACAGGCACCAACTGCATTCTCATCAACTCCACTGCACAACTGCAACAATATATTATAGGAACACTGTTAATTAACAACAGCAGTGAACACTAAATGAATCCGTTCGATATGCAAAATCAGTTCACTAACCTGTAATAAGTACATATCCCGTGTCAAAGCAACATCTTCAGGAGAGAAAGCAGGACCCTCTAGCCGAACTACCTCTAAAAACTGTGAGAGTAAATGACACCAATTAGTACACAGTTAACTTTAAACACGGGAAATACGCAGTAATAGAATTGAGTTTAACACACGGAAAGTGCAGTAACTGAAATGAGTTTACATAGGATGATCAGGTCAATACCTCCTCATGCTCCACAGTTTGTGCAAGCGGTAAAATATTCTGGGTGCTCGGAAAGCCACCACCTCTTGCAAGAGGAACTGCATATGGACTAGCTTTAAGACATGCAGCAGAGTACGCATCAACCCCATAGTCAGCCCACTCAGCCCGGTGCTCCCTCAGGAAACGAACAAGCAAAGCAGGGGGAACACTCTGATTAACCAAATCATAGTATCAGTCAACAATAGAAACCAGATAACTCAAGAAGGACAAGGATAAATATACAAAACTGAAGGAAGACCTGAGCCGCAATTGAGTTTAGTCACTAGGGAATTACCTGCAGCAGCATTGATGCCTTGGCACACAGCACCCCTCCTCCAAAAGGTGGGAAAATTGAAGTGTTATACTGGGAACCAAGCACTTTCGGAGATGAGTTAATAGCAATGGTAACATCTTCCACACCATCACTACCCATAAGTGTCCAACCGTCATCCGCAAACCCATTAACAGCATCGTTAAACCCACTGAAACCCAATTCCAAATATTCTCAGTGAATGAAGAAATATAACTCCAACTGCAAGTTTACATATGCACTTCAAATTGCAACCACACTGTTTGGACTGAAAAATTGTGGAGCGCATACCTACACAGCCTCTGACAAAATGTCCTCAGAACAGCAGGTTGGCGACCTCCACCATGCTGAATTTCTCCACTAGACTCTTGAGCTATCTGTCTTATGTGTCGCAGGGCCTACAAAACAAATTTACAAAGATAAACCGTGAATGAAAAGGAAGAATAAACTACAGCGTAAAATGAAATTTGCACAAAAGTTCTTACAGAAATGGTCGTTTTCTGAGCAAGGATTTTGGAGGATTCATAAAGTGACCTGAGAACTTCAGGAACGCTCCAAGCCTAAGACATAAAAGGCACTTAATAAGGCAAACGAATAACTAAAGAGTTCAGGAAGAAATAGTAATGATATATTCTCACGTCTAAATCAACATGATCCACAATGTTGATAATGGAACCTCCACCCTCACAAGGTCGGATAAGATAGCCACTAGGAAGCATTTCAGCTCTGACAAAACTTGCAGATGTTGGCCCTGGTGGGCCACCAGTAGAGGAAGTCAATGACCTCTCGCATACCTGTAAATATAATTTTGAGATAGTAAGACACAAACACAAGTACATGATTGTTGAACTATGGTGGTTTTGAATTCTGGTAACTAGGGCAAGAAAAGAACCACTTATCAAATTACCACAAGACTGCCGTCTTCCAAACTTGTAGTATATCTTAGTGTCCAAAAGTCACGTGCCGCAGCCAATGTTGTGGGTGCATAAGTCTGGTTGCAAAGAAAATTTACAGATTAAGAATACAAAACAACGTACAATTATAACCAAAAAAAAAAAAAAAAAAAAAATTT
>VIEB01001892.1:0-20677 GCA_006547085.1 Malus baccata | reverse complement strand
CATGCAATTACAAACCGAATCCTCATCATTGTGTTGGAAGGTACCCTAGACACAAACACACAAAAAACGACTCAAAACACTCTTTTTAGGCTTTTCAAAACACTGTTTTTTCAAATTTTTATGTGATTTTCGGAGTTTTATGTTAACACACACTAAAACACACCAAAACTGCTTAAAAACACTTAAAAACAGCAAGGAATAAGTCTCTAAGTAATGGGTGGTACAATCCCACGAATTTGCATCAAAAACACTTAGTTACCCCCCCCCCACCCTTAAATCAAACATTGTCCTCAATGTTTCAAGCATAAAATCACACCAAACAAAATTAAACACACAAACAGCAAGTAAACAAATAAATTGGCAGATTATAAACAATAACAAAGAGAAGGGTTTTAGGAACGCAAATCTGGAATTGGAGTGATGCCTAGGGCTTCCTTTGTTATATGCATGGGTTGCCTCCCAAGTAGCGCTTTCTTTAACGTCTTGAAGCTGGACGAAGAACACAATCATGCCCCATGGGAGCCCATGGCATGGAGTGGGATCTCCTCCACAACATGCTCCACAAAGTTCTCGTAGTACATTGCATCCTTGAACGGAAATGGATAGTGATGTTTGTTGATGGGTGCGTTGTGTTGTCTAAGGTTCATGTTCATGCGCCCACCATCGGGGATTTGCTTGGGTACCTGCACAAAAGAAGGGAACCACCTATCAACTTTAATGGGAATTGGATTTGGATTAGGTGGCTTTCCTATGTGATGTGATGAAGTGGCAGCAATGTGAACATTCTTCCCCATGGTGCTTTCGGCCACTTTGAGCACTTTGAGGGTAGTGGCCTTATGGGCCTTGTACTCCACTCCAATTCCCTCGTCTTGCATGGTTCTTGATGCATCCTTTGTGCTTGGTGCTGAACGGTCCGCTCCTATCTGTTCAAATTTATCATTGGCACAACAAGAATGAATAACATTAGGAGTCTCAATGGATTCAGAAATTTTAAAACTAATCATGTCTGATAGGAGCATATTTAAGTGACTTAGTTAGCTTGTTCTTGCGCATTTACGTTATGTTTTCTTAGTTATTTTAGTGTTTAAAGTCATTTTTGTGTGTTTTCAGATTCTAAGAACAAAGTGTGCAAGAAGATGCATTTTGGAGGCCTTTGGAGCAGTTTCGGGTTTGGAATGGATAGAAAATGCATAGAGCAAGGTGGATGAACGAAATTGAAGACTTAAAGAGGCTAAGAATGTGAAGAATTAGTGTACAAAGGATCAAGAACTCAGCCACAAAAGGACACACCTTCCTTGCCGTGCAATCCACATAGTATTCCCTTTGGATTCCCATGCCATGCTTAATCACCCTTGTCCCCTAAAATATTTCTGATTTCATGCCTCAATACACTCAATTGCTGCATACATCTTGTTCCCTTCACCCATCAAATTTCACACAACTTTCACAACCATTACATGCACCAATTGATGCTCCATTAGCCATATTTGGGATCCAATGCCGTGTGTAACACATGTTGCTGCACCTTTGACTAATTTCTGAAACATTTCACCTCCCCTTTTCATTTCTATGCAATGTACACAATCATTCATGCTCCCTAGCTGAAATACCACTCCATTTTACCCTCCATACTTTGCATCATTGCTCCATTTTCATCCTTGGACCATTGCACACCATAAATTCACCCTCCTTGATGTGCATTTCCCCCACTGCCTAATCTGATTCTCTAGGGTTTTTGGGGCCTATATATACATGTTTACACCCCTTGGCAAAGAGTTCACTCTCCCATATTCATCATTCATCACAGAAAGTCGTCCATACACATCCTAGGCAGCAAAACACTCCAAACACACCATTCTAGTGCCCAGAAAACATCACAGCCACTCCACCTTCTTCCACCTTCTTCGCCGAAGTTCTCCACCACCCTCCCACCACCAAACACTCCTCCACACTCACCATAAACCTTTCCATACCATTCCCCATCCATTCTATACCATAGAATTACCCAAAACCTGTCCACAAACCAATCTGCCACAAGCAAGGGAAAGAAGAATTCTTGGATGCACTTGCTGCCAAGTTGGAGCATTCTAGGTGTTTTCTTTCTTTGGATTTTAATGTCTAATTCATGTAATCTTTGTTTTGCTTTAAGTATGATTGGCTAAATTCATTTTGGCTAAGGGTGGATTCAAAACCATGATTATATATGTGAAATAAGTTGATTACTTTCAGTTATCGTTGCATAAGTCGTGAATACAATTTGCTTAACCGTTTGATTTAGAACTTATTCTTGTATGTTGATTGAGAGTGCACGCTTGATTTGCATGCTTGAATTTGATGCTAGGATATAAGTTTGTTTCACCTAATCGTTATGAATTTATATTCGTAAGTAGTGAAGGTCGCTAGTCACGATCGTGTTAAGTAGATTCCTGGCAAGAGTATCATGCTTTTCATAGTTACGAATGCCTTGTCGATGCTTATGATTTCCAAAGAACGTAATGATTCTAACTTGTGTCTTTATCATGCTGTTCATATAAAGAACTTGTTAGGAATAATTTGTTTGCGATGCATATTCATCCAATTCAATGATTCTAGGGAAATCTGAAGGTTAATTTAAGCGGACCTAATTAACTTGGAGTGTCGAGATTCATAACTTGTTAAATTGATAACTGAAAATTGATTTAGGTTGCATATATTTCATGTGTGGAGAAGAACCCCTTAGCCATTCCATCATCTATTGATTCTTCATAACTTTGTCTTACAATCTGTTTCTATTACAATCTGCCATTTAAGTTTATTTTCGTCCAAATCAAATCCCCATTTATTTTGAAGTCCTAGATTAGTTGGAAAGTGTGTTGGTTTATGTTTTTAAGTGTTTTGGTACAAGTTAAAACCCAAATTCGTCCAATTTGGTGCTTTGTGTTCAAAACTGCCCAGAAAGTGTTTTTAAGGCAGTTTTGAGTCTTTTGGTTGCTGTTTTAAATTGTTGGTTTGTTTTAGTATTTTAAACGTGAGTTTTGCATTCTTTGAGTCTAATCTAGTGTTTTAAACTTTGTTTTTACGTTTCTAATTCAGTTTCAAGTGATTAGTACCCCTAGTTAATCCCCGGTTAGAACGATCCCTACGTACATCATTACTACAATCATCACAAATAGGGTTTAATTTTGTGTGTTAACATAATTTTCACATCAAATTTTGGCGCCGTTGTCGGGGATTAGCAAAGTTGCTAATCCCTTGTCTTGAGTCTTGTTTAAATTGTTTAGTTTCTGTTTTGTTTTTAAATTTTGCACCGTGTGCATGTGTTTTGTTTTTGTGCCGTGTATAGGCACCTTATTTCCTTACTTGTGCCAAGTCTATTAAGTTGGTTACTAACCTTGTTTGCTCTTGTGTGCAGGTACTAGTTTATGACCCGCAGCTCACAACCTGTTCGTGAGTATATCTTCGACTTTGATAGTGATTTTGAGAGGACTTTAAGAAGGAAAAAGAGGTTGCAAAAGTCTAATCCTCCTAGTCCCGAACCTGAATTAGAAGAGCAAGAAGTTGAAGTTGAAGAGGAGGCCACGGCAAGGTGTGAAGAGGAAGTACCAACCATGGCAGTAGACAATCGAACCATCAAGGAGCTTTCTGCCTCGGGTTTGGCCAATGCAGCCCCTCTTTGCATCCAATACCCTAGGGCTGAACCTGAGAAGACCGATGAATTTGGGTTGAAGTCAAGTTTGCTACATCATATACCTAAGTTCCATGGGTTATTAATGGAGGACCCCAATAAGCACTTAAAGGAGTTCGAAGTAGTATGCTCAAGTATGACACCGGTGAACGTGGATAGCAACATATGAAAGATGAAAGCTTTTCCTTTTTCTTTGTCGGAAAAGGCCAAGGATTGGTTGTATGAGTTGGCTCCCGGAACTGTCACATCATGGGAGAGTATGAAGCGAGCCTTCTTAGAGAAGTTCTTTCCGACATCACCTGTCATTCTTCTTCGCAAGAAGATTAGTGGAATTCAGCAAAGCTAAGGTGAATCTTTTCCATCTTATTATGAACGATTTAAATCACTTGTTGCTTCTTGTCCATGGCATCAGATGAAGGAGGAGCTACTTATTCAATACTTTTACGAAGGTCTTTTACCATTGGAACGGGAAATGTTGGATGCTTCCACGAGAGGAGCTCTAGTGGACAAGACACCTAGGGATGCCAAAACTCTCATTGCGAATCGAGCACTCAATGCACAATAATATGAAGGTGTTGGGCAAAGAGACTCCCCACGGTCACATCATGTAAATGAGGTAAGTTCTATTTCTGAGTTACAATCCCAAATGGCTAACCTTACGTTTATGTTATCGCAGTTGGTTGAAGGCCCCAAAACGCAAGGAACTACAATCTGTGGTGTATGCTCCATTCAAGGACACCAATCTGATCAATGCCCTCAATTAATTGAGAATGGAGGATGGGAATCGGCCAATGCTGTGGGTTATGGGAATCAAAACCAACCAAGGGGTGATCCTTTCTCCAATACATACAATCCGGGATGGCGTGACCACCCCAATTTCAGATGGAGAGATGCACCACAATATGGCCAACAACCACCTCCTCAGGCACAATCATCCCAAACCAACCCAGGTACGTCTATGAATGACGATAAAACATATCAGTTACTAACCACCATGGTGCAGGGAATGCAGTACCAAGCAAAGAAGGTTAATGAGCTAAAGAAGCAAATGGGCCAAATGGCCGAATTTTTGGGGCAATTCCGTGAAAGTGGTAAGTTACCAAGCACTACGGTGGTTAATTGATAGGAGCATATTTATGCGCCTTAGTTAGCTAGTCTTATGCATTTTCGTTATGTTTTCTTCGTTAAAGTAGTCTTTTAAGCTACTTTCATGTGTTTTCAGGTTTAAAGGACATATTACATGAAATGGTGCGAAATGGAGCATTTTAGAGCAAAAATTGAGCCGGAATGTTGTGTAGGCTAATGGAGCACGAGGAATGGACGAGTTTGAAGGTCAAAGGAGCTTAAGAAATGGAGAAATGAAAGTGAAGAACAAAGAAGTCGGAATTGGCAACCAAAGTTTCTAAAGTTGGAAGTTTCTATTCTTGGAGGTTTCCATTTTCGTGAGTTTCTATTCTTGGCTTTGGGCTTTTAGATGACCTAAACCCTAATTCCTTGTGGACCTTAAGCCCAAGCCGCACCCTAGGCCTTTTCCCATGCAAAAATCTGATTGTTTAACCTAATTCCTTGTGGATTTTCTAACCCTAGCTGCACCTAAACCCTAGCCCATTGTCTAACCTGATTTCTTTAGGGTTTTAGGTGCCTATATATATGTGTTTTACATCCTTTGGCCGAATATCACCCTCTCCATAATTCAGAAATTCGTCCAACCCTAATTCCCCACCTTGCCGCAACTTTCATTCATAACCAGCCACTTTCCACTCCTTGCCGCAACCATCCTTCACTCCAGCCACCATTATACACCTCCATACACCACCCACACCCCTTGCCGCACCACCATACCATCCTAACTCCCTTTCAAAACCAAAATCACATCCAAAAATCCCCTAAACCATCTCTGCCGCAGCAAGGAGAAGAAGAAGAGGAGCTTGACGTGCAGAAATTCAAAGTGGAATTCTTGGGCGTTTTAGGTGTAATCTTTCTTATGTCTTCGATGTTTCAATTCAATAAACTTTGTGTTGTGAGTATGAGGAACTAAACCCCCTTAGTTGGGGGGTAATTCGAAACCATGTACATGCTTGCAATATGATTTGATTACATTCAGTTGTTATTTCATAAGTTGTGGATTCAATTCGTTCATCTATTTGATTGATAACTTATTTGTGTATGTTGATTGAGAGTGCACGCTTAGTTTTCATGCATGAATATGATGCTAGATTATGAGGGAGTTTCACCTAATAGTTACAATCTTATAATCACAAGTAGTGAAGATCGCTTGAAAACGATCGCGTTGAATGAATTCTTAGCATAAGTTTCATGCAATTCATAGTAACGAATGCTTCGTCAATGCTTATGTTTTTCATAGAACTTAATGATTCTTGCTTGTATCTCTATTATGCAATTCATGTAGGGAACTTGTAGGGAATGTTTTGGGTTGTCGTATGCAATCATCCAACTTAATAACTTGTGGAAAAACTGAGGGTTAATTAGTGCAATTCACGGTTAATTTGGGGCGTTGAGTATTTCTAATTCATTGGAAGAACAACTGAAAATCGTTTCGTTTGCATGTGTGACATGTGTGGAGAAGAACCTCCTAACTAGCCTTTTATCTATCCTTTTCATCCAAAAACGTTTTACAATCTGTTTAGTTTTAAGTTTCTGTTTTGTTTTCAATTTTCGTCCAAAACAAATCCCCCTTTATTTTGAAGTCTTAGATTAGTTAGAAAGTATTTTGATTTGTGTTTCTAAGTGTTTTGATTCAAGTTTTCACTCAAATTCGTCCAAGTTTTTGTTAGGTTCTCAAAACTGCCCAGAAAGTGGTTTTAGGCAGTTTTGAGTCATTAGGTTGCTGTTTTGAGTTTTAGGTTTGTTTAAGTGTTTTAACCTTTAGTTTTGCCTTCTTTGAGTCTAGTTTAGTGTTTTAAACTTTGTTTTTGAGTTTTTAAGTCAGTTCCCAAGTGTTTAGCAATCCCTCCTAATCCCCGGTCTAGAACGATCCCTACTTACATCTTTGCTACAATTTGACAAAAAGAGGGTTTAATTTGTGTGCTTATCTATTTCGCATCATTAATCTAAAGGGTGGTTTCGAATCTGCAAAGGTTATCACACTACGAAGTGGAAAAGAGGTGAGAAACAAGGAAGATGAGAAGATACAACTCGAACAAGAGGAGAACACCTACCCCACGACAAGGGTACCATCACCCATGCCGCAGCCATCTAAGACATCCTATCCGTCCACCTCAAGTAAGAATGTCCCAAATGTTGTGATTTCGATCACTAATCTGCCCAATGTTCCTTTCCCTCGCAGATTTGCACAATCGAAGAAAGAAGAAAGCGAAAAGGACATGTTGGATACCTTTCGAAAAGTCCAAGTGAACATTCCTTTGCTTGATGCTATTAAGCAAGTGCCCAGCTACGCAAAGTTTTTAAAAGAATTATGCACAACTAGGAAAAGAATTTCAAACAAAGAAGTTGTGAAGGTAAGTGAAAATGTATCCGCGGTTTTGCAAAGGAAGTTACCTCCAAAATGTAAGGATCCAGTGAGCTTTACTATCCCATGCGTAATTGGAAACACTAGATTTGAAAAATGCATGTTAGATTTAGGTGCTTCTATTAATGTTATGCCATATTCCATTTATGCGTCAATGAACCTTGGTGAGTTAAAACAAGATGGCGTTATAATTCAATTGCCCGATCATTCTAACGCTTATCCTAAGGGAGTCCTTGAGGATGTTTTAGTGCAGGTCAATCATCTTATCTTTCCTGCAGATTTTTATGTCTTATAAATGGAGGATTCGAGCCATGTTCCATCATTGCCAATCTTGCTAGGCCGACCATTCATGAAAACAGCGAGAACAAAGATAGACGTGTTTATGGGAACATTAACCATGGAGTTTGATGGAGACATTATTTGTTTTGATCTTTCTGAAACCATTAAATATCCAATGGAGGACCATTCTTGTTTCGCTATTTGATGTGAGAATTACTTGACACACAAATTAAACCTTCTTTTTGACAATTGTAGTATAGATGTAAGTAGGGTATCGTTCTAGGCCGGGGATTAGGAGGGATTGCTAATCTATTCTAAATTAATTGAAAAATATTAAACAAGACTCAAGGACACAAAACTAGGCTAAAAACTCTAATAACTCGAAACACACTAAGAATGACTCAAAATAATAAAAACAATCAATTTAGACACTAGGAACTGAAATGGACGGAAATTGAATTAAAAGACTAACAACAATGAAAACTAACTAAATAAGATAATTTAATAATGAGGGGGGGTTTTGTTTTGACGAGAAGTAAATTAAACTTAAATAAATTACAGAATTGACAAAAGCATGAAATTAAGGTGAAAGGATAGATGACGGACTAGCTAGAGGGTTCTTCTCCACACATGTTATACTTGCATACAAAATGATTTCCAGTTGCTTTTCGATAAGCTATGAATACTCAACGCCCCAAATTAACCGTGAATTGACTAATTAACCCTCAATTTTTCCACAAGTTATTGGGTTGGATGATTGCATACGACAACCCAAAACATTCCCTACAAGTTCCCTACATGAATTGCATAATAGAGATACAAGCAAGAATCATTAAGTTCTATGAAAACCATAAGCGTTGACGAAGCACTTGTTACTATGATTGCATGAAACTTATGCCAAGAATTTACTTAACGTGATTGTGACTAGCAACCTTCACTACTTGTGAATATAAGTTCATAACGATTAGGTGAAACTCCCTTATATTCTAGCGTCAAATTCATGCATGAAAATTAAGCGTGCACTCTCAACCAACATACACAAATCAGTTTTTATACGAACGGATAAGTGAATTCAATTCACAACTTATAAATCACAACTGAAGGTAATCAATTCATATTACAAATATATTCATGGTTTCGAATTAACCTCTAGCCAAAATAAATTTAGTTACACATTATTAAAACAGAAATAAAATATAAGTTTGGAAAGATTTAACCGAGAGAGAAGGCAGCTTGCTGCTTCTGTTTTTCTCCTCCCCGAGGCTCACGCTGCTCGCCAGTCCGAGTCCTCTCTGTTCCGTGTGTTTTCTCCCTGCGAACCTCACGCTGCCAGGCAGCTGTTCTGCCTTCCGCGCCTATCCTCTCCCTCCTGCCCTCTGTCAGTCCTGTCAGTTTCTGTCTCCTCTCTCTCCCGCCTGTTTCTTTCCGCGCTCTGACCTCCTGATTCTGCTGCCGCAAGGCAGCTCCTTCTTTTCAGTCCCCCCTTCACTCCTCTCTTTATTTTCTGCTTATACTCTCTCCGTTCCTCCCCGTGTCTATCTCTCCCGTCAGCTCCCACTGTCTCTCCCCTTATTTTATTTCCACTCACGCTGCCCTCCTCACGCTGCCTTAGCTCCGTGTGTTTTGCGCACTCCTGTCTCCCTTCTTCTCACGTCTTTTTCATCTTTTTAATCTGTTCTCATTTTCTTTTTATTCTTTTTCTCAGCTGCCAAAGGCAGCTTTGCTTCTCTTCCGTCCATTAGCTTCACCAACCCTATTCCATTCACTGCACTTTCATATATTTCTTATTTTTCCCTTTTCTTCTTTTCTTTTTCCTACAAAACATGAATCATGATGATGTTTCAAACATCTGACTTATCATTATTATTATTATTTTTCTTTTTAATTTTATTTAAAAGCTGATCTACACAGACAGTTTTGACAAATTTATTACATAAAATTTCACTTGTTCTATTTTTATTTTCTTTGCATAACAAATCCTATAAACACAAAAATAACGTAAATAGCTCAAAAATATAAGGAACTAACTAAGAAAAGACGAGTGAATTCGAAGTAAAAATATATAGAAATATGATCCGATGACTATTGACATTGTTGATTCTTTGGCACATGTACATTTGGATCGAATGAACGACGATGCACTTGAAATAGCCTTAGTGCACGGCATATGAGCGAGAAACAAGTGTGGGGGAATCCAAGCAACCCACGGCATGGAATCTGACCATATTGTCGTGACCCCTTATGATGAAGTGGTTGAAATGGTCGCGGCCCTCGAGTCATTGCCCTCACAATTAGGTAAGTCTCCACTCTCAATTTTAGATTCGGTTTTGGCTAACAAGTTACTTCCATCCATTGTGCAACCACCTACACTTTAGTTGAAGCCATTACCTAGTCACTTGAAGTACGTTTTCTTGGGAGAAGATCAAACACTACCCGTCATCATATCTAGCTCAGTCACGGCCCAAGAAGAAGACAAGTTGATAAGGGTGTTAAAGGAGCACAAATCTGCCATTGGATGGACCTTGGCGGATATCAAAGGCATTAGTCCCACCACATGCATGCATCGCATCCTTTTGGAGGAGGGAGCTAAGCCACCTCGGAAGGCTCAACGTCGCCTTAATCCACCCATGTTGGAAGTAGTAAAGAAGGAGGTTATAAAATTGCTTGACTGTGGTGTTATATACCCTATTTCTGATAATCGTTGGGTGTCTCCCGTGCAGGTTGTTCCAAAGAAGTCCGGAGTCTCGGTGGTGAAGAATGAAGAACAAGAGCTTGTACCCATTCGTGTGGTGATCGGTTGGCGTGTTTATATTGATTACAGGAAGTTAAATGCCATGACAAGGAAGGATCACTTTCTGTTGCCATTCCTAGACCAAATGTTAGAAAGGTTAGCCGGATATCAATTTTATTGCTTTCTTGATGGATATTCCGGATATAACCAAATTGTGTTAGCTCCGGAGGACCAAGAAAAGACAACATTCACGTGCCCCTTTGGCACCTTTGCATACAGGCGCATGCCATTTGGTTTGTGCAATGCCCCTGCGACATTTCAACGATGCATGGTGAGTATCTTTTCTGATTACGTGGAGAAAATTATTGAGATATTCATGGATGATTTTAGCATGTTTGGTAATTCATTCGATCATTGCTTGAGTAATCTGACCTTAATTTTGAAACGTTGTGTTGAAACGAATCTTGTGCTTAATTGGGAAAAATGTCACTTCATGGTTAAGCAAGGTATTGTTCTAGGACATATTATTTCTGAAGAAGGCATTGAAGTGGATAAATCTAAGGTAGACCTTGTTCGTCACTTACCCTCTCCAACTTCGGTTAGAGAGGTTCGTTCGTTTCTTGGTCATGCAGGTTTTTATAGGCGTTTCATAAAGGATTTCTCCAAGATTGCACAACCACTATGCCAATTGGTTCAAAAAGAGGTGGCTTTCGAGTTTGATGATGCACACTCCACGGCATTCAAGCAATTAAAAGAAGCTCTTACTTCGGCTCCCATTATCACACCTCCAGATTAGAGCCTTCCATTCGAGTTGATGTGCGATGCTTCGGACTATGCGATTGGTGCCTTTTTGGGGCAGCGAAAGAACAAACAACCTCATGTTATTTATTATGCCTCTAGGACACTAAATGATGCTCAATTAAATTACTCCACCACTATAAAAGAATTACTTGCTGTGGTATTTACTCACGAAAAATGAGGCCAAGCCTAGACTCATTCGATGGATGTTGCTTCTACAAGAGTTTGACATTGAGATTCGTTATAAGAAGGGCGTGGAGAATGTGGTGGCTGACCACCTAAGTCGAATGGTGCATGAGGAAGCATCGCCACTTTCTGAAACCTTCCCCGATGAGCAACTAATGTCTTTCCAGGTAAGTGAGCCTTGGTATGCAGATTTAGTGAACTTTTTGGTGTCTAAACATATCCCTAGCACACTTAATAGGAATCAACGTGATAAGCTTAAAAAGGATGCTAGGTTTTATGTTTGGGATGATCCATACCTTTGGAAATTCTGTCCCGATCAGATTGTACGCCGTTGTGTGAATGAATATGAGTTTCAATCTATTTTAACATTCTGTCATTCATATGCATGTGGGGGACATTTTGGCACCCAACACACTGCCCTTAAAGTCTTAGAATGTGGATTTTATTGGCCAACCATTTTTAGGGATGCTAGGACATTTGCCTTACATATGATCGTTGTTAACGAATGGGTAATATAAGTGCTAAGGATCAAATGCCACAAAACCCTATACTTTTTTGTTGAAATATTTGATGTGTGGGGAATTGATTTTATGGGTCCTTTTCCGTCATCACATGGTTTTCTCTATATCTTGTTGGCGGTGGATTATGTTTCCAAATGGGTGGAAGCAAAAGCCACCCGGACTAACGATTCCAAAGTGGTTGCAGAATTTGTGAAGCCTAACATTTTTACTAGGTTTGGAAGGCCTCGAGTTCTCATAAGGGATGGAGGTTCGCATTTTTGTAATCGAACAATCGAGGCACTGCTTAAGAAGTACAACGTTACACATAGGGTTTCGACACCCTATCATCCTCAAACAAGCGGCAAGCCGAGGTGTCGAATCGGGAGATAAAACAGATTCTGGAGAAGACAGTTGGGCCAACTAGAAAAGAGTGGAGCTTGAGGTTAGAAGATGCATTGTGGGCTTATAGGACCGCCTACAAAACACCCATAGGAATGTCCCCCTTTCGGCTTGTGTATGGAAAACCATGTCACTTACCTGTGGAGTTGTAGCACAAGGCCCATTGGGCCGTGAGGAAGTTCAACATGGATGTAGATGCGGCGGGAATTCATCATAAGCTTCAATTGAATGAACTTGAGGAAATACGGAATGAAGCTTACGAGAATGCTCGACTTTACAAGGAAAAGACGAAGGCCTTTCACGACAAGATGATTCGCACCAAGTCCTTCTCTGTTGGACAAAAAGTGTTGTTGTTTAATTCTCGTCTTCGTCTATTTCCGGGTAAGCTACGTTCACGTTGGATTGGACCCTTTGTTATTACTAATATTTTTCCTCATCGTGCAGTCCAAGTTCGTAGTTTCAAAACAGGTCAAGAGTTCAAGGTGAATGGGCATCGCGTGAAGCCTTACTACGAGAGCTTTGTAGAACATGATGTGGAGGAGACAACCCACTATGCCGTGGGTTCCCATAAAGGGTGATCAATGTGGCATCGTCCGGCTGGAAGACGTTAAAGCAAGCGCTTCAAGGGAGGCAACCCATTTATTCTACTTGATTGTCAATATTATTGCTTGTTTAATTATTTTTGGGTATGGTTTTCTATTTTGAAACATTAACAAATATGCAAAGGATTTTAACATTAAACTTCATGGAAATGAACAGGAAAATGGGAAATAAAGAAACACAGCATAGTACAAGAAGGAGCCTTCACAGAGGCTGCTTAGGAGAAATCTCAGTAGTCGGCGGAATCTCAGAAGTCGGTGGAGCCGCAGAAGGAGGAGGTATCAGAGGTTAATCATGGAGGGAAAAATTATGAGTTTCTAGAATGGGATTTCATAATGACTATCATGCATATCTAAATCAAATTTAATATACGAAAGCAACGGAAGCATTTATAACATTTTATCAAAGCTATAGTCATGCAAATCCCCTTCAAGGTTCATAGGTTTATATATAATGCATCAAAACATTTTAAAGAATCAAGAACAAAGTGAAGGTTAGTCTTATACCTCTTGATCTAGACTTGAGACCAAGGATGGACCACCTCCAAGCCCTTTGCTCCTTGAAATCCTTGAGCCTAGCTTCCCTCCTTGCCTCCTCCACTTTGTAAGATTGAGTGCTCCTAGGTTCTCTTCAAGTTTCCAAAGTAGGAAACCTCTAAAGATCCTCACCCACTAGTGTAGTGAGAAGGTTGAAGGAAATAACCAAAAGGGTGTAATAGAGGTTAGTAAAAACCCCCTTTGGTGGCCGGCCTTTGTGTAGTTTAGAGAGCTATTTTTCTTTTGCCTCTTTGTTGTTTTAACACACAAAAACCCTAATGAACAATATCTCTATAAAGTTCCTTATATAGACAAAAGAAACCTAGTCAACACTTGACTAAATATCTCACCCTTTCCACCTTAAAGTGGCCGGCCTCTTTGTTGTTTGTTTGGGCTTTGGGCTTTTATTATTTCAAGTCATCCAATGCTTGAATATAAGCCCAATGGGTTTTTAGGCCCAATGGGCCTAATTAAACCCGAACGTTTCTTTAAGCCCAAAACGATCTTTATCGCTTTTATGATTTCTTTAGACTTTTCTAAATTAATCACAACACATAATTAATCCAATTAATTGTTTCCATCATTCATTAGATTAGGTTCTAATTAGCAAGGCAGTGAGGTGATTGGCATCAATTCATTTGATTATATTTAATGCAATCACTTAGTGAATTGAAACTTCATTTCAATTCACCTTCTTCTTTGATGACTACATTTAATCATCTAGAAGAACTCATAAGCTATGAGTGACATCTAACCATATGTCATAGCTACCCAAGCTAATGTAGAAGTTTATTCGGAGAACCTATTCAGTTGGAATTACAATGTAATTTGATCATTCTCTAATACAATACTCTGATAGGAGCATATTTATGCGCCTTAGTTAGCTAGTTCTTATGCATTTCCATGATGTTTTCTTAGTTAAAGTAGTCTTTTAAGCTAGTTTTATGTGTTTTCAGGTTTTAAGGCCAAAGGATGCAAGAAGATGCATTTTGGAGCTTTTTGGAGCAAAATTGGGCTTGGAATGATTATCACATAATTGGAGCCAAGGTTTGGACGAATTTGAGGACTTGAAGATGATGATTCTTACTTGAACAAGGTTTCCTAGTTGAAGTAGGAAAGTGCTTACATGAAGGAGGATTCCTAATCGACGAAGGATTCCTAATCAACGAAGGATTCCTAATTGAAGATGGATTCCTAATCACATGAGGATTCCTAGAAGAACAAGGATTCCTACTCCAACAAGGATTCCTACTTGAAATAGGAAAGTTAAGCCAAAGTTTCCTACTTTGGTTTGATTTTTCCTAAATGTCCCTAAAAGTTCCAGCAATTATGAAGACTTCCTAAGCATTCTAGGACATCAAATACACATTTCTTGCACCTTTTAAACCCTAGCCGAATTTCCCTTGCTATTTCCTTTAAGTTTCTGATCTTATTTCCTGATTCTAGGCTTTAAAACACTTTCCTTTTGTGTTTTAAACCCTAGCCGAATTTCCCTTGCTATTTCCTTTAAGTTTCTGATCTTATTTCCTGATTCTAGGCTTTAAAACACTTTCCTTTTGTGTTTTAAACCCTAGCCGAATTTCCCTTGCTATTTCCTTTAAGTTTCTGATCTTATTTCCTGATTCTAGGCTTTAAAACACTTTCCTTTTGTGTTTTAAACCCTAGCCGAATTTCCCTTGCTATTTCCTTTAAGTTTCTGATCTTATTTCCTGATTCTAGGCTTTAAAACACTTTCCTTTTGTGTTTTAAACCCTAGCCGAATTTCCCTTGCTATTTCCTTTAAGTTTCTGATCTTATTTCCTGATTCTAGGCTTTAAAACACTTTCCTTTTGTGTTTTAAACCCTAGCCGAATTTCCCTTGCTATTTCCTTTAAGTTTCTGATTTTATTTCCTAATTCTAGAATCCTTAGACTTAATTTCTGATTTCCTAATGAACCTAGGGTTTTAATTTCTGTTTTCCTTTAAATAAACCTCCTTGTTGCAGCCACAAAGGAGTCCATTCAGCCACACACTCTCCCAAATTCGTCAAAACCCATCCACAACCTCAGAAACCATTCCTCCTCCATCTCTGCCGATTTCCACCACCATTCTTCATATCCACACCTTCCACACAACACCCACACACCATCCCCAAGCCTTGCCGTGCCTCTATACCATCCATAATCCATTCTACATCACAAAAACAGCCCAGAAACCACACCATCCCAATCTGCCGCAAGGGGAAGAGAAGGAGACAGTTCACAAAGTTGTTTGGCTTCTTCAATCTGAGTTGTTGAACAATTTTAGGTGTATTCTATCTTATATTTCAATGTCTACTTCTTGTAATCTTTGTTTTTCATTGAGTATGATTGGCTAAATTCGTTTTGGCTAAGGGTGTATTCGAAACCATGTTTATTTATGTGAAATAAGTTGATTACTTCCAGTTATCGTTTCATAAGTCGTGAATACAATTTGCTTAACCGTTTAATTCAAAACTTATTCTTGTATGTTGATTGAGAGTGCACACTTGATTTGCATGCTGGAATTTGGTGCTAGAATATAAGTTTGTTTCACCTAATCGTTATGAATTTATATTCGCAAGTAGTGAAGATCGCTAGTCACGATCGTGTTAAGTAGATTCATGGCAGGAGTATCATGCTTTTCATAGTTACAATTGCCTTGTCGATGCTTATGATTTCCAAAGAACTTAATGATTCTAACTTGTATCTTTATCATGCTGTTCATATAGAGAACTTGTTAGGAATAATTTGTTTGCGATGCATATTCATCCAATTCAATGATTCTAGGGAAATTTGAAAGTTAATTTAAGCGAACCTAATTAACTTGGAATGTCGAGGTTCATAATTTATTGAATTGATAACTGGAAATCGATTTACATTGCATAAATTTCATGTGTGGAGAAGAACCCCTTAGCCACTCCATCACCCATTGATTCATCACATTTAGTTTACAATCTGTTTTAATTTACAATCTGTGCATTTAGTTCAAATTCGTCCAAACACAATTCCCCCATATTTTGTTAAGTTTGAGTCTTCATAATCTGTCCTCTTTGGTGTTTTTAAGTATTTTGAGTCATAAGTTTTGTCAAATTCGTCCAAATCTTGTCTTAGTTGCTGTTTGAGTCAATTAACTTGTTTTAGTCAGTTTTGGGCAGATTTGAGTGTTTCAAATCTGTTTTGAATCTTAGTAGTCTAATTAGAGTCTTTAAGTTTAGTTTTTGTGTTTCTAAGTCGATTTGTATTAGATTAGCACCCCTAGTTAATCCCCGGTTAGAACGATCCCTACTTACATCATTACTACAATTGTCACAAATAGGGTTTAATTTGTGTGTCAAGTTAATTTTCACATCAAATTTTGGCGCCGTTGCCGGGGATTAGCAAAGTTGCTAATCCCTTGTCTTGAGTCTTGTTTAAATTGTTTCATTTTCTGTTTTGTTTTTGAATTTTGCACCGTGTGTTTGTGTTTTGTTTTTGTGCCGTGTATAGGTACCTTATTTCCTTACTTGTGCCGAGTCTATTAAGTTGGTTATTCACCTTGTTTGCTCTTGTGTGCAGGTACTAGTTTATGACCCGTAGCTCACAACCTGTTTGTGAGCATATCTTCGACTTTGACGGTGATTTTGAGAGGACGTTGAGAAGGAAAAAGAAATTGCACAAGTCTAATCCTCCTAGTCCCGAACCTGAATTAGAAGAGCAAGAAGTTGAGGTTGAAGAAGAGGCCACAGCAAGAGTTGAAGAAGAAGTACCAACCATGGCAGCGGACAACCGAACCATTAAGGAGCTTTCTGCCTCGGGTTTGGATAATGCAGCCCCTCTTTGCATCCAATACCCCGCGGCAGCCCAAGGGAAGACCGAAGAGTTCGAATTGAAGTCGAGCTTGTTACATCATGTTCCAAAGTACCATGGGATGTCCATGGAAGTTAAGTAGATTCCTGGCAAGAGTATCATGCTTTTCATAGTTACGAATGCCTTGTCGACGCTTATGATTTCCAAAGAACTTAATGATTCTAACTTGTATATTTATCGTGCTGTTCATATAGAGAACTTGTTAGGAATAATTTGTTTGCGATGCATATTCATCCAATTCAATGATTCTAGGGAAATCTGAAAGTTACAATCTCAAATGGCTAACCTTACTTCTATGTTATCGCAGTTTGTTGAAGGCCCCAAAACGCAAGGAACTACAATCTGTGGTGTATGCTCCATTCAAGGACACCAATCGGATCAATGCCCTCAATTAATTGAAAATGGAGGGTGGGAATCTGCCCATGCCGTGGGTTATGGGAATCAAAACCAACCAAGGGGTGATCCTTTCTCTAATACATACAATCAAGGATGGCGTGACCACCCAAATTTCAGATGGAGAGATGCACCACAACCTGCCCAACAAAGTGGATTTCGACAACCCCCGGGCTTCTTTCCAAGGCCAATGGCACCACAACTACCTCCTCAAGCACAATCATCACAAAACAACTCAGGTACTTCTATAAATGATGATAAAACTTATCAATTACTGACCACAATGGCGCAGGGATTGCAGACCCAAGCAAAGGAAGTTAATGAGCTCAAGAAGCAAATAGGCCAAATGGCAGAATTTTTGGGGCAAATTCGTGAGAATGGTAAGTTACCAAGCATTATGGTAGTCAATCCTAAGGGTGGGTTCGAATCTGCAAAAGCTATCACCCTAAGAAGTGGAAAAGAAGTAGGAAGCAAAGCACATGAATCTGCCCAAAACAAGGAGGAGGAGCATCACACCCCACGGCAAGGGTGGTACCACCTATGCCGCAGCCACCTAAGCCCTCTCATCCGTCCACCTCAGGTAATGTTGTTCCAAATGTTGTGAATTCAAACACTAATCTGCCCAATGTTCCTTTCCCTCACAGATTTGCACAATCAAAGAAGGAAGAGAGCGAAAAAGACATTTTGGATACCTTTCGGAAAGTCCAAGTAAACATTCCTTTACTTGATGCCATTAAGCAAGTGCCCAGGTATGCAAAGTTTTTGAAAGAGTTATGCACAACTAGGAAAAGAATTTCAAACAAAGAAGTTGTGAAAGTAAGTGAAAATGTATCCGCGGTTTTGCAACGAAAGTTGCCTCCAAAGTGTAAGGATCCGGGGAGCTTTACTATCCCATGTATAATTGGAAACACTAGATTTGAACAATGCATGTTAGATTTAGGTGCTTCTATTAATGTGATGCCATATTCCATTTATGCATCTATGAATCTTGGTGAGTTAAAACAAGATGGCGTTATAATTCAATTGGCCGATCGTTCTAACGCTTATCCCAAGGGAGTCCTTGAGGATGTTTTAGTGCAGGTCAATCACCTCATCTTTCCTGCAGATTTCTATGTTTTAGAAATGGAGGATTCGAGCCATGCTCCATCATTGCCAATCTTGCTAGGCCGTCCATTCATGAAAACAGCAAGGACAAAGATAGACGTGTTTATGGGAACTTTGACCATGGAGTTTGATGGGGACATTATTAACTTTAATCTTTCTGAGACCATTAAATATCCAAGTGAGGACCATTCTTGTTTTGCTATTGATATTGTTGATTCTTTGGCACAGGTGCATTTGGATCAAATGAACGATGATGCACTTGAGGTAGCCCTAGTGCACGGCATAGGAGCAAGAATGGGGTGTGGGGGAAGCCAAGCAACCCACGGCATGCAATCTGACCATGTTGCCGTACCCCCTTGTGGTGAAGTGATTGAAATGGTCGCTGCCCTCGAGTCATTGCCCTCACACTTTGGTAAGGCTCCATTCTCAATTATAGATTCGGTTTTGACTAACAAGTTACTTCCATCAATTGTGCAGCCACCTACACTTGAGTTAAAGCCCTTACCTGGTCATTTGAAGTACATTTTCTTGGGAAAAGATGAGACATTCCCCGTCATCATATCTAGCTCACTCACGGCCCAAGAAGAAGATAAGTTGATCAAGGTGTTAAGGGAGCACAAATCTGCCATTGGGTGGACCTTGGCGGATATCAAAGGCATTAGTCCCACCACGTGCATGCATCGCATCCTTTTGGAGGAGGGAGCCAAGCCATCACGTGAAGCTCAACGTCGCCTTAATCCACCCATGTTGGAAGTGCTGAAAAAAGAAGTTATAAAATTGCTTGATTGTGGTGTTATATATCTTATTTCTGATAGTCGTTGGGTGTCACCCGTGCCGGTTGTTCCGAAGAAGTCCGGAGTCACGGTGGTGAAGAATGAAGAACAAGAACTTGTACCCACTCGTGTTGTGACCGGTTGGCGTGTTTGTATTGATTATAGGAAGTTAAATGCCATGACAAGGAAGGATCACTTTCCATTGCCATTCCTTGACCAAATGTTAGAAAGGTTAGCCGGTTATACATTTTATTGCTTTCTTGATGGATATTCCGGATATAACCAAATTGTGATAGCTCCGGAGGACCAAGAGAAGACAACTTTCACGTGCCCCTTTGGCACCTTTGCATATAGACGCATGCCATTTGGTTTGTGCAATGCCCCCGCGACATTTCAACGATGCATGGTGAGTATATTTTCTGATTATGTGGAGAAAATTATTGAAATCTTCATGGATGACTTTAGTGTGTTTGGTAATTCATTCGATCATTGCTTGCATAATCTGACCTTAATTTTGAAGCGTTGTGTTGAAACGAATCTTGTGCTTAATTGGGAAAAATGTCACTTCATGGTTAAGCAAGGTATTGTTCTAGGACATATTATTTCTGAAAAAGGCATTGAAGTGGATAAATCTAAAGTAGACCTTGTTCGTCACTTACCCTCTCCAACTTCGGTTAGAGAGGTTCGTTCGTTTCTTGGTCACGCAGGTTTTTATAGGCATTTCATAAAGGATTTCTCCAAGATTGCATAGCCACTATGCCGATTGCTCCAAAAAGAGGTGGTGTTCGAGTTTGATGATGCATATTCCACGGCCTTCAAGCACTTGAAGGAAGCTCTCACTTCGGCTCCCATTATCACACCTCCAGATTGGAGCCTTCCATTCGAGTTGATGTGTGATGCTTCGCATTATGCCATTGGTGCTGTTTTGGGGCAACGAAAGAACAAACAACCTCATGTTATTTATTATGCATCTAGGACATTAAATAATGCTCAATTAAATTACTCAACCACTGAAAAAGAATTACTTGCTGTGGTATTTGCATTAGATAAGTTCCGATCATATTTACTTGGTACTAAAGTTATTATTTTTACTGATCATGCAGCCCTCAAGTATTTGCTCACGAAAAAGGAGGCCAAGCCTAGGTTAATTCGATGGATGTTGCTTCTACAAGAGTTTGACATCGAGATTCAAGATAATAAGGGCGTGGAGAATGTGGTGGCTGACCACCTAAGCCGAATGGTGCATGAGGAAGCATTGCCAATTTCTGAAACCTTCCCCGATGAACAACTAATGTCCATTCAGGTTAGTGAGCCTTGGTATGCTGATTTGGTGAACTTTTTGGTGTCTAAACATATCCCTAGCACACTTAATAGGAATC